>WSFP011461065.1:0-18855 GCA_009831015.1 Picea engelmannii | reverse complement strand
ATCATTAAATTTGGTTTACTTCGTTGATTGCGATTCACTTCAATGACAATTTTTTTTTTTTTTTAATGTGGCTTAAGTTTGGGAAATTCTAGTTGACTTACCTTAACTTAGTTAACATTGGTTCACTTTGATGATTATGGTTGATGTTAGTTGATTTTGGCTGAAAATTTTAAGTATGGTTTACTCTATTCAACTATGGTCGACTTAGTGAACTATTATGGACCTTGACAATTGGGGTTGACTTTCATTGACTTTGGTTTATTGTGGATGACTTCACTAAGTGTTCTTGAGTTTTAGTATGGTTGACATTGGTTTACTTAATCAATTATGGTTGAATATGATTGGAAATGGTTCTCTTATTTCCCTACAGTTCACTATGGTTGAATTAGTTGGCTATGCTTGATGTTAGTTGACTTGATAGCCATGGTTGAATGACATAAACTATGTTGAATTTAACTAAATTTAAAACAATTGTGGTCAACTTTGTTTGAGTGTGGTTTACTTGTATGACTATAATTAAATATGGTAGACTTAAATTGAATATGGTTTCTTATGGTTAACCACCATTGAGTATGGACCACTTAAAAAATAATGGTAATAGTAACAATAATGGTAAAAATTTTATTTCTCTTAGAAAGAGACGTGCGATCCCCTCTGTCGCATTGCAGCTTGAAACCTTATTCACGCGATCCCTTTTGCCATTTTCATGGCCTCCCATGGAGGGGTCTCCAACTCCCCTCCTTTCTCCCCCGACGCCCCAAGTCAGATATATTTGCATTAACCTCCGAGGTTTTGGCCCTTGCCAAGCAATATAAGCCTGCTCAATCATAATTTGTTAAAAAACTGGAGGAAATACCCATCTTTCTGGTTCAATTTGCTTCAAGATCACTTGATTTGAAGTTTGCGAAGAATGGATTAATAGGGAAATTTATGGGGATGTGGAATTCACCCATATCGTTTTATGTGTAGATTGATAATAACTGTAAATCTAAACTAAAAGGTAAGATCTCTTTCTCTTTATGTCATAGGGGTTTCTTGTCATTTATATTTGAGGAAAAGGAGGACATAGATACTATATTTAGGAGTGTGGGCCATACTTTATGGGTACAGTGGGATGTATCTCAATTGTTGGACCCTTGAATTTAACACAAAAAATGACATCCCCTATACGGTCCCTATATGGGTACCACTTCCCTTTATCCCTCATCATTGTTGGAACGATGAGACTATCTGCACTAGGAAACACCCTTAGAAGATATATAAATGGAATAGAACCAAAAGATGGTATTTAGGATTATGCCTGAATCTACGTCGAAGTTGATCTATAGAAGGTATTTTATAGGCTATCTCAGTGACTTTGGATCACTAAACATACCTACAGAAAGTGGATTATGATAAATTGTTGTTCATATGCAACACCTGTCATGAATATGAGAATTTTTCAAAGAGAATTCTAAAAGATCATGTTGATATTTCGGTGGGAGAAGCTAATAAACAATGGAAAAAACCAAGAGAGAAGAGGAAAGCCATAAAACAAGCTCCTCAAACTGAAAAATCTCTAGCACATGAGAGAGATCCCTCCAATCCAAATTCCAAGGAAGCATTGGCCTCATCCTCTGTATCAAACCCCAACAATCATATCCCAACCAAGAACCGATATGAATCCCTCTTTGATGTGGAGAAGGATGAAGAGGAAAGCTCCAAATCAGTTTCCCAAGACCCGAGGGAAAAAATAGAAGAACACTAATTCCTTTAAGAAGTCCCTCAATATGTTCCTTATACGGATCAATAATATAGATACATTTTTAAGAGCTCGAAGGAGGAATAAGATATAGACTCCTCGAAGGTCCCACCCTTTAAAAATCTAGGCAGGAGATCAAATAATCAAAGGAGAGAAGCAGTGGCTCGAAAAGAGATAGAACTGGGAAAATAATGAACTCTTGATGAGCACACCAATAATGAACCAATACCTATAATAAATCAGAGTGGATCCATTCCCCCAAAGGGGAAACCCAAAAAAATATTCTAAATGATAGAAAATCATTTCTTGGAAATGTATAGGGATAGGAAGTGGTATTTTAAAAATTTGTTGGTAGAATCTTAGCAAGACAAGAGTACACTCAGATCCTTCTACTCGAGAAAACAAAAATGAAGGACGATGGGTTCATTCAAGACAAAATATTTATAGGAAAACTAGGTACAAGTTTAGCAATAAGCTCATGAGGGGCCTCAAGAGGGATATGTGCCCTCTAGAACTCCAAACTATTCAAGCTAGAAGATTTGAAAAGAAAAACCAATTCGATGTAAGTGAACTTGTCTCGTCTCCCTTTAGGTAAGGTCTTTTCTATCTTTAATATTTATATGCCTTCTTTGCATCATGAAAAATTTCTATGTTGGGAAACACTGCTTCACGAGTGTAACACTCTTTCCCCCCTCATTCTCAAGGGGGAATTTAATACTAATTTGCATGCTTCTGAGAAAAGATATTGAAGCATTTTCAAAGACTCTACCAATGACTAGATATCAGATCTTGTGTTGGGTCTTAATCTACTAGATGTAAATATTGCAAGTGGATGTTTCACTTGGACCAACAAGTGACAAGGTCTTGGCCACAGTTCCTCATTAGAAAAAATTTATTGGAGTATTATTTCCTTGCCATGTCTTGAATTCTCCCCTAGGAGGACTTAGAACATCACCCCATTTCCTTGTATCTCTCAATTCCTGAACCCCATGGCATGATTCCCTTCAAATTTAACCCTATATGGGATTCTAACCCTACCTTTTTGGACCTTATTTATTCCTCCTAGTGCTCCTAGATTCAAGGTTCCCATGTCTATATATGGGAAGATAAGTTTAAAAATACTGAAGTGTACTTTCAATATTATGTGAGGATTAAAGAAGCAAAAGAAAAAGAAGTAGCAAAGGAGCTTGCACTAAAAATGAAGGAAACTCATATATCAATGGAAACAACTCCTATATCACTTGCCCTCCTTGTACTCCTTGTAGAGGAACAAAGGAATTCCATGGATTACCAAAAAGTACTCACGGAAGAGGAGGAAAATAGGAGAATAAAATCATGTAGTCTTTGGCTTCATGCAGGTGATAGAAATACAAAATTATTTCACTATCAATCCATAGTGAGGATTTGGAAAAATCAAATATATGAAACTCGGGCTGAAGATGGATCCTCCATTTTGGTCCATACTCAAGTCAAAGAAGCAAGAAAACCTCCTCAAAAGTATTCCCTAGATCATCAACCCAATCGATAATGAGGATATCTTTCAACATATAATAGAAGAAAAGGTGTTACTCATTCTGCTGGAAATGAACCATGATAATCCCCCAACCTAGATGGATTCTCAACACATTTTTATCTCATTTGTTGGCACATTATAAAAAAAGAAATGGTTTGTATCGTCCAGTATGTGAAGAAGTCCATTAGGATTGGGGAAATACCAATTCCTCCTTATTATCCCTTATTCCCAAAGAGTCCAACTCCTCCTCCTTGTAACATCCCGCTCTGGCGCATTGAGAAAACTTATTCTTTGAGGACACTTGCTCGCAAGTGATCTGGACTTTTATGATATTAAAACATTTATCCTTGATTATTATGCGTTATGATAGATGACATGATGTTTTACTGCTTTGACATAGACAGGTGCTATTGACTTGGTTTTACTGAGTGTGCAAGGTTTTTGGATCTTGAGAATGCAGAGGCATCGACAAAACCCCTTGGACTCTGGATCGAGTCAGGGAGTGTGCTATTGGGGTTTGATTGTTTTATTGTGATTTTAGTACATTGATTAGATGATATGATGTGGACATGTTCTGACATGATTGTTGATGATGCAGGCTGACGATAACTTGCCAACCAGACTCACATATGGAGTAAAGTGGCCACACACATGACTACCAGAGAGGTTGAGGGAGAGGTGTGGACAACAGCCCTGCCACATCCTACTAGCACTCCCGACGTGGCTTGAACTGTAGGTTAACGATTACCTAGTTCGAGAGGATCCACAATGTTGTGAGGGCAGACTGCGACAATCGCTCACAATGGTTCTAAGGGGCGTGCAATAAGGGAGGGGCCTTATTCCTTATAATCCCTTAGTCTCCCACAAGTTCACCTGGCAGAATGTTGACTCCAGGGGTTATTGATGTCTTCCAATCAATCAAGAGGCAAGTGGCACCCTTGGAGAACGTGGTACATCCCGAAGGGCACGTCACGCAAAAGAAACAAAAGAGGTGAGTGGCACCCTTGGAGCACGTGGTGCATCCTGAAGGGAACATCACACAAAAGAACAAACGAGGCGAGTGGCACCCTTGGAGCACGTGGCCCTAGGACATTTAACAGCTTAAAAAATTCGTAAACAACTTCCCTAATTAAATGTCACCAAGTTCAGAATCTAAGTCCTAAGTCTAAAACTTCTCTAGGGGTAAAATTTTGTCTAAGATTAAGAAAAATACCCTGTAAAAATAAAAATTAAAAAATTAAACTATAAACCACTTAAGTAATAGTTTTCGTCTTCATAAAATTTTTGGGGTAAAATGAAGAGAGTAAGAATTTAATTAAAATCAGTGGATTTAAAATTATAAGGAATAATTTAATTGTTTAACTTGTGAAAGTGTAAAAGATATTAAATTAAATTTGCGCAACTGCCATTTTTGTCTCTAATAAAAAGGAGAAATAAGAGAATAATAAAAAATTATGAAACTAAGGAATGGAGAAAACATAATAAGGGAAGGAAGGGAACTTATGGTAAAAAGCGAGGTCAACTTAGTAAAGAATCGGCAATAAAGAACCTTCTAAATTGAACTGAATTAGCAACATCATTTTTAGGGAAAGTATGTAAAACCTGTAAGGGAATTTAGGGACACCTAGGAGTAAAAATAGGAGTAACTCTAGGTGGATGAGGGAAATAAGACAATTTAATAAATTAAAGAAACTAATTATTGGAGGAATGTGGGGGATGAATGACACTTGTACGAAGGAGATTTTTAGGAGATTTTTTTATTAAAACTTAAATTTAATGAGAACATGGAACCAAAGGAATAGGATCTCTTGAAAGAAAGCAATAATAGTTAGCCCCTCGATGTAAGGGAGCCTAACTCGCTAAACCAGTGTAAGCAACACAACAAGTGGTACAGCCAACGAAGAAGGATCTTGTTTTGGGATAACCCTGAAATTCAGAATGAAGAGCGCCAGACCTTGCCCAATCCCTCAAACCCTCTATCTCAGGCAGAGAAGAAACCAGTCGGACACTTTGTTTATTCCTGCTCATTTTTACTTGAAGGCGAATGAGACTTTGGTCACCGATTGACCATGTTCTTGTTTTAGACCGCTCTCCTTTGCAGACTGTGCGGTTCCAGCAACATTTTAGTATTCCCTTTTTGGTATTGGTTCAATAAAGATAAAGGCCATTGGTTGGGACTGGACCATTTTAGAAATAGATGACAGCTGGAGGTCTATTGAAAATAGCATTAAAGGCAAACAATCTACCTTTTAGATAAATGCAATCTCATTTATTTTAGTTACAGTTCCAATAGCAATCTACCTTAATTTAAATAAAAGCCATCTACTTTTTTCCAGTTAATATTTTATAACCGCAACTATGTTATTTTTTAGTATTCCTATAGCAATCTACCTTTTTAAATAAAAGCCATCTACTTTTCCGATTAACATTTCATAGCATAAACTACTTTATTATGTTAGTCTTAAAACCTAGTAATCTACCTTGTTTTAAATAAAGCAATCTATTTTAGTTGATATTTCATAACAAGAACTTACTTTATTCAATTGTAATGAAAAGAATATGAATTACAATAAAAAATAACTTTATTTACAATGTGATCTACAATATGATTTTCGTTATGATTTTAACTCATTATGTTCATCATCTTTATTTTTATTTGCAATGTTATCATAATGTGAGTTTATTATAATTTATTGGTTGAAACATGTAATGGTAATGTTCTTGCAATATGAAAAATGTTATGTTAGCATTGATAACATATGAATGTAATATCATGGTTATTTTCTTTACAATGTTATTGTAGTATAAAAAGTAATGATATGGTTTATTGATTGTAAGGTTAATTTAATTTATTCTTATTGACAACATGTAAAAGGTGAGGTCCTTGAAACTAAGTACAATAATTTATTATGATTTAGTTAATGGGGAAGTTTCAATTAATTATATGTACTTATTTTAAGGTTGGGTTGGTAACTTGTCGACTAATGGAAATCATATGGAGTGATTGACCTTTTCTTTAATGCCAGATTGAGTCGTAGTAATTGCCGAGTCTTAAATCATGGTTGGTTGTTGTCAAAATCCCTTCTGACTTGTGCCTTCTGTGGAGGACATGGATGTTCATTTAATAGATTGTACCTTATGGTATTATGCGCTTTAGACATGCATTGCAGGACTCACAATGTAGGTTGGAATAAGCAGTGTTAATTTCTTTATTGGCTTTATTAATGGTCATTGTCTTGTAATGTGAATGTTATTCTTGCAAAGTTATTATAACTTAAAATAAAATGGTGTTGTCATTTTATGGCAATGATATTGTAGTTTTATTGTTTGGATAACACATAAGATGTAAGGTGATTGTTATTTTTCCAAAGTTAATGGGATATAAATGTAATGTGTTTATTATTTCATGGTAGCGTTATTGTAATTTTTATTGTTATTGATAAACACATATGGTGTAATGTCCTTGAATTAAGTACAATAAATTATTCTGAGTTAGTAGATGAGTGTTGTTCATTTTAAATAATGTTGTACTTGGTTGGTAAACCTTGGCGGGATGTAGATGCCTCCATGTTCCTCAGAACACTCGCCATCCCTGAGGCCTTAAATGGTTAAAATAGATGGGAACCTGGGCTTGAGTGTTGAGTATGTGTCTTGGAGGTCCTAACCATTCCAGGGTAGGACGGGTAGGTAGTCAGTTGTATTATTGTCGGTTGATTGTCGTTCATTGTTTGCAGAGGTTTATGTGCGTCTTAGATCTTATGTTGTCATGACATTGCATGTGTGATGTTCATCGTCGTATGGCAACGTAGAGGCAAATGCATTTATTATCCTTGTACACACACACACACACACACAAACAAAAAATAAATAAAATTACACCTGTTATAAGAGGTTGTCATCATAATGAGGAGGATCGTTACATATGGTATCAGAGCGGGTTCAACCCGCGACTTGGGATCGCTACGGGTTTCGTTGACATGATATGATTATACTGTTGCTAATCGAGTTGATTATGTGCATGCAGGTGATCATGGTTAGAGGATGTCGTAGAGGCAGACGATGGGGTGCTATGGGAGGGGGTGCGACACCTCTAGTAGCATTCGTGCCTGAGGGGTAAAACCCCCAGGGAGACGAGCAGGTTCTCGGACAAGAGAAGATAATAGTTGGCGATGTAGTTTGGATGATGAGATCCTTTTAGCGCATGTCTGAGGCACTGATCAACCGTTTTTACAGAGATGAGGCCAGGGCGCTGGAACCCGCTGAGGCTCTACCGTGCACACTGGTCGTTACCGATAGCATTCACCGTGAACTTGAGAAAGTCAAATTTCCTGAGTTATTTGGTGCCCCAGACGGTGTCACTGTCGAGGCATTGTTGGAGAACATGGTAATGTGAATCACACTTTGCGATTATACCTCCAACATGGAGGTTCGCATGGCGGTCTTTCAACTAAAGGGGAGGACTCTCCTATGGTGGAAGACGCTCCTACCATAGCTAAACATGGTCGTCGAAGACGTTTCATGGGAACTGTTTGAGGAACAGTTCCAAGAGAGGTACCTTTCAGAGGAATTCATTGAGCATCAACTCAATGAGTCCAATGCCTTACGACAGGGAGGTCGTACGGTGCATGAGTACGAGACCCATTTTATGGAGCTTCTCCGATACAGTCTGCACCTTAACACTGAAAAACTTAAGGTCAACAAGTTCGTGTTTTTCTTTAATGGCAACCTGCGTGCAAAGGTTAGGATTTTTATGCCTCAAACCTTGCATAATGCCATCCAGAAGGCCCTCATAGTAGAGGAAGAGCTTATCAGTGGGGGTCAGACTAGGAATCCAGTGAGACCAGCAGGGAAGGTTCCATCTGGAACATAGCAGAACCAGACATCAGCGAGACATATGCTAGGAAATCGTGGCTTCCAGAGGGGATCCACTTTCACTACACCTCGGTGATTGCCACCTCAGCAACGGACACCTTATCAGGGACCACAAGATCAGCAACAACATCGCCCGTAGCAGCAGTATCTTAGGCATGTTCAGAAGCATAGACCAGGGTTCCAGGCCAGTGGGTCGTCATCTTCTACTTCAGGTACTAGGGCTACTGGGTCGAAGAAGGGGTGTTGGATGTGTGGGGAGCCACACTAACAGCGCGACTATCCTGTGGAGAGGACCCAAGCGTCCGGATCAGCAGGACCCACTACCGTGGGAGATATGGGAAAGGGCCATTGGATTCATGCAATGGTGAATAACTGCCAGGAAGAGCATTAGTCAACTTTGCTCGAGATGACAGGTACTTCCATTGACCATACCGTTAGTATTTTGATAGATCCCGACGCTACTGAGAGTTTCATTTCTAGTGCAGCGCTAAAAAGGATTAAGGTAAAGGAATTCAAATAGGACAAGTTTATCTTTGTAGAGATGCCTTCGGGAGACAAACAGAGGGTTGGAGGAAAGGTTACGGGCTATGCCCTTAACCTAGGAGAGTTTGTCACAAGGGCCAACCTATATGTCACGATCTTAGGATCTTATGATGTCATGATTGGTATGGATTGGCTAGAGTCGCATGAGGCGATACTCAACTGTAAGACAAAACGGTTGAGCTTGGTCGATGACGAGGGACAAAGACATGTGATTGTAGGACGAAACCAGGGATTTTCCCTGAGGTTCATCTCTTCCTTACAGTTAAGGAAGAGTATGCGCAAGGGGTGCAAGATTTATGTGATCGTTGCACTAAATGAGAAGGGAGAAGCAAAAGGTCTAGAACACCTTCCGGTGGTGAGAGAGTTTTCGGACGTGTTTTCAGAGGAGTTACCTGGGATGCCGCCGGAGAGGGAATTGGATTTTATGATAGGCCTAAAACCGGGGATTGAACTAATAGAAAGAATGCCTTATCGGATGTCCACCCCATAGTTACATGAGTTGAAAATGAAACTGAAGGAGTTGCTAGACCTAGGACTGATACGTCCTAGTGTGTCACCGTGGGGTGCACTGGTTATTTTCATATGAAAGAAGGACAGATCGTGGAGGCTTTGCATCAACTACCGTCAACTAAACAAGGCCACGATCAAGAATCAGTATCCCTTGGCAAGAATTGATGATCTGTTCGATCAAATGAAAGGTGAAATAGTGTTCTCCAAGATTGATTTTCGATCATGGTATCACTAGTTGCGGATCAAGGAGGATGGCGTCCCTAAGACTGCCTTTAAGATAATATTTGGACATTATGAGTTTACTGTTTTTCCCTTTGGACTGACAAATGCCCCAGGAGTATTTATGAGTTTGATGAATGGGGTGTTCCATGAGTACTTGGACAAGTTCGTCCAAGTATTCATTGATGATATTTTGATCTACTCTCGGACAATGAAGGAGCATGACGATCACTTACGCTTGGTACTACAATGTTTGTGAGAGCACAAATTGTACGGGAAGTTGTCCAAATTCTCTTTTTATCAATTGAGGATTCACTACTTAGGGCATGTCATCTCCAGCGAAGGTATCATCGTGGATGCAGCCAAGGTTGAGGCTATTATGGAATGGCCTTTGCCGACGAATGTCACAGAAGTGTGTATCTTTATGGGTTTAGCAGGATACTATCGACGTTTTGTTGAGGGATTTTCAAAGATAGCAAATCTGATCACGAAATTGTAGAAGAAAAATAAGTAGTTTGTTTGGACCGAGAAATGAGCGAAAGCATTTCGAAGGCTTAAGAAGTTGTTAACAAAAACATCGATACTAAAGGTCCCTGACATGGACGTAGACTTCTTGGTATGCACAGATGCATTCAAGGAAGGTTTAGGCTGAGTCTTGATGCAAGATGGACGAGTGATTTCTTACATTTCAAGGAAACTAAGAAGGCATGAGGAGAACTACGTGACACACGATTTGGAGTTATTAGCCATCGTATATGCATTGAAGGTTTGGAGACACTACCTTGTTGGTCAAAAATTTGAACTAAAGATGGATCATTGTGGACTATAACACATTTTTACACAAAGCGACCTGAACGCGCGACAATGACGTTGGTCAGAATTGCTTAGCGAGTACGACTTTGAGATTACTTACATAAAGGGAATAGTGAACCGAGTGGCGGATGCTTTGAGTCAGAGGCCATGCATCTTTTCGGTGTTGCCTCTTCAGATGAATCTACGTGAAAAGATTCTAAATTTACAGTGTGATGACAACTGGTACAAAGAGGTCGAGGTTTTTATCAGACAAAACACAATGATGGTACCATGATATGAAGGATTTTCTTTTGATAGCGATGGGTTATTGAGGTTCAAAGATCGGATTTACGTACTGCCAAACGACAAGTTGAGTATGTTGATCCTAAGTGAGGCTCATAGAGCATTTTACATGGCGCTCCTGGGAGTCACAAAGATGAGGGCAGATCTTAAACCCTTATTCTTTTGGAGGGGAATGAAGGTCGACATAGTATCTGGCCAGGTGTCTGAAGTGTGAGCAGGTAAAGGATGAACATAGACACCCAACAGAATTACTACAACCACATGCCATTCCGGAATCGAAATGGGAGGCCATTTCGATGGATTTTATTGTTGGATTTCCACTGACAGCAAGGAGACATGACTCAATTTTCATAGTAGTAGACACTTTGATGAAGAGTGCTCACTTTATTTTGGTGCATACGACGTATCAGGCACCTGACATTGCTAGAGTTTTCATCAGTGAGATTGTGAGGCTGCATGGACTGCCTAAGAGGATTATATCTGATCAAGGATTGGTGTTTACTGGATGATTTTAGACGAGTTTCCAAGAGGCCTTGGGAACCCAACTTAACTTTAGTACTGCATATCACCTGGAGACTGATGGGTAGACAGAACGAACAAACTAGACTTTGGAAGAAATGTTGCGCATGTATGTAATGGACCAACAAAAGCGTTGAGAAGAATTCTTGCCTCTAGTAGAGTTCGCTTACAACAATAGTTACCAGAGCACCATTAAAATGGTGCCTTTCGAGTTTCTTAAAGGGCGACTATTTCGAAAGCCCTTGAGTTGGGATCGACTTGAGAATAGGGTCCTGGTGGGACCAGAAGCAATCCAAGAAATGGAAGAGCAAATGCAAACCATAAGACAGAGTATTAAAGAAGTGCAGGATCGACAGAGGAGTTATGTCGATGTGGACCAAGTCGACCGTAGTTACGAGGTTGGCGATCGAGTCTTCTTGCGGGTTAAACTGCATAAGAGTTCGATCAAGTTTGGAAAGGGAGCTAAAATCTCTCATAGGTTTGTGGGACCTTTTGAGATTATGGAGAGAAAGGGGCTCGTGGCCTATCGACTAGCCTTGCCTGATTCTTTGAGGCGTATGCATGATGTTTTTCATGTATCGATTTTGAGACATTATATTAGTGATCCTACACATGTGATTGACATGATTTCCTTACAGGTATCGGACGAGGGAGAGATCATGGCTGAGCCAGTCCGCATCTTAGATCATCGCATTTGATAGTTACGACGTCGAACGGTAGGCCAGGTCAAGGTCCAGTGGGACAATTATAGTCTGCACTCAACGACCTGGGAGGACGCATATGATATGCGCCAGCAGTTTCCATTTTTGTTTGATAGATAGACATATGATATTGTGATACACTTATTTCAGCATTTATACTGTGAAACTTCGGGACAAAGTTTAGACCAAGAGGGGGTGTGTGTAACATCTCGCTTTGGTGCACTGAGAAAACTTATTCTTTGAGGACACTTGTTCGCAAGTGATCTGGACTTTTATAATATTAAAACATTTATCCTTGATTATGATGAATTATGATAGATGACATGATGTTTTACTACTTTGACATAGACAGGTGCTATTGACTCAGTTTTACTGAGTGTGCAGGGTTTTTGGATCTTGAGGATGCAGAGGCATCGACAGAACCCCTTGGACTCCGGATCGAGTCAGGGAGTGTGTTATTGGGGTTTGATTGTTTTACTGTGATTTTAGTATGTTGATTAGATGATATGATGTGGACATGTTATGACATGATTGTTGATGATGCAGGCTGACAATAGCTTGCCGACCAGACTCACATATGGAGTAAAGGGGCCACACACACGACTACCAGAGAGGTTGAGGGAGAGGTGTGGACAACATCTCTACCACAACCTACTAGCACTCTCGCCATGGCTCGAACTATATGTTAACGATTACCTAGTTCGAGAGGATCCACGATGTCATGAGAGAAGATTGCCATAGTCACTCATGACGGTTCTAAGAGGAGCACAATAAGGCGGGGGCCTTATTCATTAGAAGCCCTTTGTCTCCCACAAGGTCACCTGGCGGAGTGTTGACTCCAGGGGTTATTGATGTCTACCAATTAGTCAAGAGGCGAGTGGCACCCTTGGAGCACGTGGTGCATCCTGAAGGGCACGTCGCACAAAAGAAACAAAAGGGGTGAGTGGAACCCTTAGAGCATGTGGTGCATCCTAAAGGGCACGTTGCGCAAAAGAACAAACGAGGCAAGTAGCACCCTTGGAGCACGTGGTGCATCATGAAGGGCACATTGCGTGGATGATGATGAAGCAACAAAACTAAATGGCCCTAAGACATTTAACACCTTAAGAAATTATTAAACAACTTCCCTAATTAAATGTCTCCCAGTTCATAATCTAAGTCCTAAGTCTAAAAATTCTCTAGGGGTAAAATTTTGTCTAACCTTAAGAAAAATACCCTATAAAAATTAAAATTAAAAAATTAAACTGAAAACCACTTAAGTAATAGTTTTAGTCTTCATAAAATTTTTGGGGTAAAATGAAGAGAGTAAGAATTTAATTAAAATAAGTGGATTTAAAATTGTAAGGAAGAATTTAATTGTTTAACTTGTGAAAGTGTAAAAGATATTAAATTCTTAATAAAAAAGGGAAAAGGGTTAATTTGCACAACTGCCATTTTTGTCTCTAATAAAAAGGGGAAAGAAGGGAATAATAAAAAATTAGGAAACTAAGGAATGGAGGAAACATAATCAGGGAAAGAAGGGAACTTATGCTAAAAAATGAGGTTAACTTAGTAAAGAATCGACAATGAAGAACCTTCTAAATTGAACTAAATTAGCAACATCATTTTTAGGGAAAGTATGTAAAACCTGTATGGGAATCTAGGGACACCTAGGAGTAAAAATAGGAGTAACTCTAGGTGGGTGAGGGAAATAAGACAATTTAATAAATTATTGGAGGAATGTGGGGGATGGATGACACTTGTACGAAGGAGATTTTTAGGAGATTTTTTTATTAAAGATTAAATTTAATGAGATTAGGGAAAGAATGGAAGTTTGAAAATTCTATAAAAGAGAGAGAGGAGAAGGAAAAAGGAAATCGACTATTAGCGTAACGTTACGCTACCGGATTTGTGACTTGACTGATTACTTGTGGGGAGTTGGGTTTTCCCAGGTTGGATAGGAGTGGTAGCTCAGCCTTGTGAGGCGAGCTGGGAGCTAGACGTACCATCTGGATATTGTGTGGCCCCTTTGTGGCTCGAGGGGCTAAGGTGGAAGGAGAGTACCCCTAGAGTTGGCTGGGAGTTACCGGTGTAGTCTCGACGGTCGGTGAGCGAGAGTGGCACAGAGCTCATGGACATCCTTCAGGGCGGGCGATCAAGCAAAGATACACTCATCTATTTTGTAAAGTAGAATGCATTAGGAATTTTATGCTTAAGTTGTATTTTGATTGTAAATGGATGAATTCCGCCTTGAGTTTTTGCCCGTTTGATTGATTGCCTAAAATTATTGTGGTCAGCATTTTAGTTTGGGTTTTACTATTCCTTAGTTGGGATCTTTAAGTTTCTACGTTACTCTTGGTGATGTATTTCACGGTTGTGGTAATTAGCATTTAAATTATTGTTGTATAGTTTTACATCATTGACATTTACTGATATAGTGGTAATGAATTGTTGTATATTCTTAGGTGCGTTGAAATGGTGATTTTGTGCGGTAATAGATACAACCATTTTACTTCTGTCTTTTACATAAATAATAAAAGAAAAATTTTGAGCTCCTTCTGTATGGATGTAACGCTGATTTCGTTTTGTAATAGGTATAGACTTCTTACTTCTGATTACTTAACTAGATAGGGGAAAATGTTGAATTCATTCTGTGATGCGGGGGTAAGGGTGATTTGTTCTAGAAAAATCCTTCTTGGGCATTTTTGTGTTGTAAAACTGGTTCTGAAAATTTGTTCTGGCATTTCCATTTTCGTAACATTTTGAGAATCGATATGGAAATTACATGATGGCAACTCGTTCTGGCGTTTTCATTTTTGCAAGAGTAATTCTGAGAATTCGTTCCAGAATTTCGTGCTGGCAAATTTAGTTTGGCACCTTGGTTTTGGTGAGAGGTTTCTGAAATTCAATTCGTCACCCTCATTTTTGGTAAGATGGTTCGGAATTTGCTACTAGAAACTCGTTTGTGTATTGTTGACTGCCTATCTGTTCCTTTAATCAAACAGTGACAACAATTATCCTCATTTCAGAAGTTGTTTTATGACCCAGGGATTCCAGGCTAACAAAGCTTCTTGAATCATTATTAAGTTACCTAGGTTATAAGTTAATCCCGTAGTGTGGTGGCTTTCCTGATCAATTTCGTATTTCTCTCGGCCCTAGCATTCTGGATATCCTCAGTTGTTCTTTAAAACTAGAAATCTCTTTGTCTCTGTGCCAAACCTATAGATCTTTGTTTTACATATGTCCTCTCTTTGTCCATAATAGAACTAGAAATCCAGGTAGCTATCAAATCAACGAAGTCTTGTCCTCAATGTGTTTTTGAAGTGAACGCAGTAGCAAAAGATGTGGAACACTTTTGGGATATTCGTTTGGTAGATATTAGTCAGCTACATTGATGGGAATAGGTTAGTTGGTCCTTTGGAATATTTTCTTGCAGTCTCAGTTTGTTTTCAATCGAGTTCTATCTTTCGGGTATCAAGAACATGGAACCAAAGGAATAGGAGCTGTAGAAAGAAAGCAGTAACAATCAGTCCCTCGATGTCAGGAATCCCAACTCGCTAAACCAGTGTAAGCAACACAACAAGTGGTACAGCCAACAAAGAAGGATCTTGGTTTGGGATATCCCTAAACTTCAGAATGAAGAGCGCTAGACCATGCCCAATCCCTCAAACCCTCCATCTCAAGTAGGGAAGAAACTAGTCGGGCGTTCTGTTTATTCCTACTGATTTTTACTCGAAGGAGAATGAGACTGTGGTCACCGATTAACCGTGTTATTGTTTTAGAATGCTCTCCTTCGCAGACTGTGTGGCTCCAACAACATTTTAGTATTCCCATTTTGGTATTAGTTCGATAAAGATAAAGGCCAGTGGTTGGGACTGGACCATTTTAGAGATAGATGACAGTTGGAGGTCTATTGAAAATAGCATTAAAGGAAAACAATCTACTTTTTAGATAAATCAAATCTCATTTATTTTAGTTACAGTTCCAATAGCAATCTACCTTAATTTAAATCAAATCCATCTACTTTCTTCCAGTTAATATTTTATAACTACAACTACGTTATTTGTTAGTATTCCTATAACAATCTACCTTTTTAAATAAAAGCCATCTACTTTTCCAATTAATATTTCATAGCAGCAACTACTTTATTATGTTAGTCTTAAAACCTAGTAATCTACCTTGTTTTAAATAAAGAAATCTATTTTAGTTGATATTTCATAACAAACACTTACTTTATTCAGTTGTAATGAAAAGAATATGAACTACAATAAAAAGAAATTTATTTACAATGTGATTTACAATATGATTTTCATTATGATTTTAATTCATTATGTTCATCATCTTTATTTTTATTTGCAATGTTATCATAATGTGAGTTTATTATAATTTATTGGTTGAAACACCTAATGGCAATGTTCTTGCAATATGAAAAATGCTATGTTAGCATTGATAACATATGAATGTAAGATCATGGTTATTTTCTTTACAATGTTATTGTAGTATAAAAAGTAATGATATGGTTAATTTATTGTAAGGTTAATTTAATTTATTTTTATTGACAACATGTAAAAGGTAAGGTCCTTGAAACTAAGTACAATAATTTATTATGATTTAGTTAATGGGGAAGTTGCAATTAATTATATGTACTTATTTTAAGGTTGGGTTGGTAACTTGTCGAATAATGGAAATCATATGGAGTGATTGACCTTTCCTTTAATGCCAAATTGAGTCGTAGTAATTGTCGAGTCTTAAATCATGGTTGGTTGTTGTCGAAATCCCTTCTGACTTGCGCCTTTCGTGGAGGACATGGATGTTCATTTAATAGATTGTACCTTATGGTATTATGTGCTTTACACACGCATTGCAGGGCTCACAATGTAGGTTGGAATAAGATGTGTTAATTTCCTTACTGGCTTTATTACTGGTCATTGTCTTGTAATGTGAATGTTATTCTTGCAAATTTATTATAACTTAAAATGAAATGGTGTTGTCATTTTATGGCAATGATATTGTAGTTTTATTGTTTGGATAACACATAAGATATAAGGTGATTGTTATTTTTGCAAAGTTAATATGATATAAATGTAATGTGTTTATTATGTCATGGCAGCGTTATTGTAATTTTTATTGTTATTGATAAACATATATGGTGTAATTTCCTTGAATTAAGTACAATAAATTATTCTGAGTTAGTAGATGAGGGTTGTTGTTTGTTTTAAATAATGTTGTACTTGTTTGGTAAACCTTTTGTGTGCTTGGTCTGCTTGTGTTTGGCGGGATGTAGATGCCTCCATGTTCCTCAGAACACTCGCCATCCCTGAGACCTTAAATGGTTAAAATCGATGTGAACCTGTGCTTGATGGTTGATTATGTGTCTTGGAGGTCCTAACCATTGCAGGGTAGGATGAGCGGGTAGTCGTTGTATTATTGTCGGTTGATTGTCCTTCATTGTTTGTAGAGGTTTATGTGCATCTTAGATCTTATGTTGTCATCACGTTTCATGTGTCATGTTCATCGTCGTATGGCGACACAGAGGCGAATGTATTTATTATCCTTGTACACACGCACACACACACAAACAAAAAAAAAGAAAATTGCACTTGTTATAAGAGGTGGTCGTCATAACGAGGAGGATCATTACACTCCTTTTATAGATTTTGTCCAATATTACTCTACAATTTTTCTTACAAAATCATCTCAAAGGTCATAGCTAAAATAACTAATCCATTGCTATTGAGGCTAATCTCACAGGACCAAGGAGGCTTCGTCGAAAAAAAAATGTTTGACAACAACCTCCTAGTGGAGGAGGCTATAAGTTTCAACAAGGAGTGGGGGATAAATGGATGGTCATAAAGATAGATATGGGCAATGTCTTTGATGGAGTTCAACATGGCTTCCTCTTCACCATTTTGACAAAAAAATGGGTTTGGTCTCGATTTCTTTGCATGGATCTGTTCTTGCATTATATATCCATGGATTTGTCCACTAATTAATGGTTTAATTAGTAGACCAGTTGATTTTGTTAATATATCTAGAGGGTTGCGGCAAGGGTTCCCCCTCTCCCCCCTCCTCTACATTCGAATGGTGGAAGACTTAGGTAGACAACTCAAGAAAGAAAGAACGAAAAAATCCATTCCCCCAATAAAAATTACAAGAGGAGAAAGAAGAATCAGTCATTCACAATTTGCATATGATACTCTTCTCTTGGGAAGAACCTCCTCGATCATTGAAAAAATATTCAAGGAGATATTGGAGGAATTCATGCGAGATTCAAGGGGAAATATCAATCCACAGAAAATCCATGTTTATGTTTGGAATACTCACTCCATAATGAAAACAAATATAAAATAAGTTCTTTAGTACCCTCTAGTGGAGAATTGCAACTCATTTAGATATTTGGGCATTCCCATATGCCTTAATTCTCTCTCAAGATCTTCCTCGTCTCCATTTTTGGATAAAATCAATACCAAATTCAACCAATGGGGCTCCAAGTGGTTAAACCCGGCTCGAAGAGTGATACTAATAAAATCTATCCTCTCTATACTACTTGTATTCCAACTCTCTTCTCTTCTTTCCCATGTTCACATCAAGCACTCAATTGCTCAAACAAATCGGAAAATTATTATGATTGGGGGAATCCAATACCAAAAGAATGCATCTTATCAAATGGAATGTGGTCGGGGCACTTAAAACCCATGACAGCTTGGGAATATTTAATCCATATCTATCTAATCTGGCGCTTGGGGAAAATATCCTTTGGAGACTTGTTTAGAGGAATCAAGAGTGGTGGAAGAAATTAATTATACATAAATACCTCTCTGGGATACATTAAGGTGCCTTGACTATGATCCTACTTACACTAATGATTCTCCAATATGGAAACTCTTGAAAGCTTCAATGTCTCTTTTACAAAGAAAAACCACTTGGATACCTAGAAATGGTTGCAAGATTTCCATTTGGGAAGATAACATTATGGGGAATCTGCAACTTCAAAATAATTTATATCTCACTCCTCTGCTGGATTGGTGTAAGGAGAATGACATTCTCTCCATTTTCCACATCTCTAAATGGCATCCCTCTTGAGGGTGGGAGGGATGGAAAATTTTGGGTCTCCCTTTGCACCTCCAGGAGTTTTTTTCTGACCACCTTCATGAGATTTTTTT
>WSFP011461062.1:0-18855 GCA_009831015.1 Picea engelmannii | reverse complement strand
TTTGGGTGGCCACGAGTTTTGGCACCTTGGTTACTAATGAAGGAAGAATGCTTGGGGGCATTCAAAATAAACTTCTAGTTTCATATGTTTTGATCTGGGATCATGATCATCCTGTAGCAGGAAGCATAGTCCTGTTGTAAGAGTGAATGAGGATAAATAAGCCACATGGTGAAGAGGTTGGTTGAACTCCAACACACCATGGCAATATGCTTGTCATAAGTATGGTAAACTTGAAATCAATGCAAGGATTCATGGTAAGTGAATGTGGCCATGCATCCTGGTCCCTTGGATTAAATTGACTTAATTTTGAACTATATTTTGAAAGGTTTGGTATGTTGAAATGATGCATAGGTAAGGAATGAGGTTTCCTTTCATGTTTTTATAGATGTGATTTGAAGGTTAGCATGCACAATTTAAGAATTTCTTGTGATGTCATTGTAAAGGTGTGATGAAAATATATGTGCATGGGAAACTAACAATTTGTTTGGATGATTGAAGTTAAAAGTGCAGGAAGAAAAGAGTTTTGGATATGGCAATGTTGTAAGTCCATAAGGAAGAATAAATTTCATGTTGAGCCAAACTACGAGGAATGGTATTTTCCTTTTTGAGAAAATGAATTTGATTGTCAGTAGGCACAGTTCTGAAATTGTGTTTGGACCATTGCAAGTGTGTAATGAAAATATATTGTGCATGGGAACTAAAAATTTGTTGGGCTGAGGAATGTTGAAATTGTAGGAAGAGAAGGGTCTTGGATATGGAAGTATCGTAATCCCATAAGGAAGGCCAATTACATGCTGAGCCAAACTGTTATGGGAAGGAAATTCCCATACTTGTGAATCTTTTTCCTATGCAAAACAGATCTGAAACTAAATGTGGAATCGGAAAAATATGTGGGTGAAAGATTTGCAATAAAATTCTGAAATTAAAATTTATGATGATATCCCATAAATTTTTGTATACCTGTGATACAGGTAAGAAGAAAAGGATCTTTCCAGGGAGGACAGATGAAGGCTGTCAAATATGGAAAGCATGAAAGATGGCTATTGTTGAGACATGAAAACCATGTGGTAATTCACGATCGCCATAGAACATGTTGTGATGTGGTAACACAAGTTAGAGGGATGCCTCGACAGATCTGTTATGAGGGACACCTCAATTGTAAGGCAAAATTAAGTCACTGGAACTCTTCCTATGTGAGAAATCCCTGGCAAGGAAAGAAGGATTGCCTGAGGAACTGTATAGAAGAGAAGGGGATGCCTGAGCCTGGGCCTGGAGGGTGAGTGACTGTAAGGAACAGGATACTTTGATCATCCTTGTAAACTATTGATTGGGATCATGCACACAATGGATATGTCTAGGAAAAACAATAATCCAAGACAACAAGACATCCATGTGGATGCAAATCCATGAACTGCACAGATAAGTATTGTGTTATATTATGACATTTTCCTCTTGAATTTTTCACAACAATAAATGTTTTCGCATGAAAATTGTGATTAATATGCTTGTTGTCCTAGAATTTTGAAGGGAAGGTAACGAAGGCCAAGAGTCTGGAAACGACCTGACCAAGGAAGAGGATCAATATTTCTAAAGCAGTTGAATGAGAAAAGGCATGAAAGGTGTTACTGAGAAAGAACACTGAGGACACGTTCCTTCAAGGGGGAGGGGATTGTAACACCCATGTTTCCCCCATCTTGTAATTAATTACTAATCATGAATACCATGCTGTGACATGGGAACAATGTAAATGTATTATGGTTTAAACTGCCAATGATTGATTTTTGGGGTAAGGCCTTTAAGTACTAGACATGATATCACTAGAGGAAAGAATGGGAAAAAATATGCAGAGGGTGCATTATGTCAAATGAACCCAAATTTCCTTTTATTGGGGGATAATAAACCTCCTTTGATTCCCAAGGAGGAATCAATTAATGAATAAAGGATCAATGGTTGAACCATCAACTGCCCCCATGAATGGAAGCATGGTTTGGCCGAAGAATGTCATCCCGAAGTACCACAAGGTCTGGTAGACCCAGGCTGACCCGAGTTTCCTTATGAAAGAAGGAACAAGACATAAAGGAGAACCTTCCCAAGGAGGGATGTGTGCAAGGAGAGAAGGGCATGCAGAAATATCATGGGGAAGAGGAGGGTGTGTGAGGCTCTCTAGTGGAGACTCTCTAGTGGATAAATGGAGGAGAACATAACCTGAGAAGAAGGCCGTAATCCTGATGTTGAGGAAGAATCTAATAAACCTCGCAGAGGTTATGACAGAGAAAGGATCTCTGAGAATTTGGCATAAATTCCCTAGTGATATCATGGCTTGGCACGGGGGTGGCCAGAGTTCTAAGAGGTAATTCTTCTGAGCCTATGGTTGGGTGGAAATGAAAACACCCACAGTCAGTTAGTTGGTTGTGACCTGTAATAGATAAGTATTCTTACACCCTGTGAAATTGAGTTGTAATTGTAAAATAAAGTTGGATATCCTGTGAATGTTTCAGGGATGTGCATGTGTTCTTGATGGATATGTATTGTTCCTTTATTTTTTCTTGATTGTGTACTTAGGAATTAGGCAAGTAAGGAAATATATGGTTTGGACATGGTTTGTACACGCAAATGATCAAGTCCTGTAGTGGCAAAATTTAGAACAATTGAATTATGAGTGCGTCAACCTTGGGCACAGTTTCACATGTGCATGTTTACAATTCCAGTTATTCTAGGTGTCCTGGATAAGGGAGCTCGTTAAGATCAAGAGAGGTAGTGTGAAGGTGCACATAGCCTACCCAAGCTATGTAAGAGTGGAGAACTCTCTAAGTTCTAAACTCTGGAAGAAACACAAGGAGCATCCCCTCAATTCATTTGAGGTACCAGTAAGATCAGGAGGTATAATGCTCTTAGAGTGCAGACAAGGGGGTGCATCCTCCAAACCTTTCATCTGTGTGACCGAGGTTTCAAGCTCACGGCCTTAGAAAATTCTCAACCAAGAGATAAGTGTATAGCCCACAAGAAATTTGGGAGGATCCATATGACCAAGACCTAGAAACCCTGGGGCAAGTTCAGAAGGAACTCTGGGATGTTACGACTTTACCAATCATGAAGTATTGAAAGTCATAGATCCCAAGGTATTTGAGATTCTCCCTAACCATTGGATCTACACCATGGTCAGCCCGACGCTGACCACTTCGGGAGGACAGAAGGGTTATAACACCAAAAACCCCAAATGTCAGAGTCGTGAAGCTCCGAAGGCCAGAGTAAATCCTATTCATTTCCACTAGTGACACGTGGTGCTAGATCTCGTGGTCTAGAGGAATTTGGACAAGAGTCTTCAAGGTGTGAAGACTCCTGAAGTTGCGAATGATGGATTAAATCTCAGTCGTCGATATACAGGTGGCGTGTGGTGCTAGATCCCATAGTCCGAAGACTTGGTACTCCAGAGGACTTGAGATGTGATGTGTCGATAAGCTTTGAAGCCTGCAGTAACATTGGACGTGGATATGTGGATCCATGTGGACGAAGCTTGATAGTCATATCTAAGCTATGGTTAGCCTGATGTTGACCAACTCCGAGAGTCATAAGGATTTTGCACGGCAAAACTCCTGAGGGCGAAGTCTCAAATCCATGAGAGCCATAGATCTGTGAGTATACGTGGAAAAATATTTACCGTTAGATCTAGGTTGTGATCAGCCCGACGCTGACCAACTCCGGGAGTCACGAGGAGTTTGCACCGCAAAAATCTTGAAGGCCAAAGTCCTGAAGCCACAAGAGTCGTAGATCTGTGAGTATATGTGGACAGAGCCTAATCGTTAGATATAGGTTGTGGTTATCCCAACGTTGACCAACTTCGGGAGTAAGGAGGAAGTCACACCATGAATTCCCCGAATGCCAAAATTACCAAGTAACGGAGGTCGTCGATCCAAGGGTTACGTTGAAACACCTCAACCGTGAGATTGAAGGGATTTGAAGGCTATCGGTCCAGAGTGATGTGGCACAATGATGTCATCTAGGGTGACATGGACACAGGATCAATGTGGCACTTGTCACCTGGATTCGTGTGTTTTGTAGATCCTATAGGCCTATTAACATGTGACATGTGTCATCTCTACCTTGCTACGTATCACACCTAGCACTTAGTGTTTGGTCCATTTGGCAGGAGAAGTAGGCGGGACCCGCTTATATTTTCCTTCGCATCTAGTACATCACCCCATGCGAGGGTGGACCCTTCAAACTTGATCTATAAGTGAAATTCCTTCTTCAACTATTTGATATATTGAATCGTATTACTTCATGATTCAACACTTGAGAAAATGTCCTTCTTTTCTCTCTTGGTGTATCTTCTCCTCTCACCTTGGTTGCCTTTTATAATCTTGAGTTGAGCCAAAACCCTAATCTCCAAAGTGATAAATGGTTGAGATTAAATATCACCTCACTTGAGACCAATGACTAAGATTCATTTAATTAACTTATTTCACTAATTCCAAAATCTTAGAAATTTCGTTAAATTAACCTCCATTAATTATAAAATGACATTCACTTTCGAAATTAAATTATTAAAGTGAATTTCCAAAGTTCTGAGAGGCATTAATAACGACATATACATGTTAGACACAAACACATGTAGAATTATATACCTGATGCTACAACTATAAACACTCTCTCTTAGTGAGGTAGGTACTTCTCGAAGAGCCACCTGAAACTAGATTTCCCTTTGGTCTTGGAACAATGTCATACACATCATCCTACATTGAGGCATCTTGTTGGGTTGTTTCCTCCTCAATAACATAATATATCAGTTCCATGAAGTTTGAAAACTTATTCGAAGGCCTTCTCTCCCTCAATGTGCTCCTAGGAGCCTCAACTTGTTGTTGAGCATCCATCAATGTCAGCTCATACCATCTGGGTCTCTTGACAGAAATGGAAGGGGGAAATTCCCCCTTCCCACCTGAAGGTTGACTCGCTAAACTTGAAGTATGTGAACTCTGTTCTCCCTTCAGAGGAAAATTCTCATCATCCTCTGTCACTAACATCGATCCATGATCCAATATCCCCTTGGACCATTGGACATGCTTACCCTACAACCTATATAATCTTCCCTCTCTAACTCCAATGCTCACATTTGTGTCAAGGCTATCTCCCTCTAGACCTATGAGTACTTTCCCTTTCTTGATCATGATGAAAAAACTCATGTCCTCCATAAATGAGATTGAGAGAAAATTCTTCTTCAATTATAGTATATAAAGCACATCACAGGCCTCTAGCAAACCCCCTTAATCAAGTTGAAATGTGATAGTCCCCTTCCCCTTCAGTGCATACTTGGCATCATCACCAAGCTCCACATGAGTCCACGAGTCCTTTGTCAGGTTGATGAATATTTTTTGTGCTTCTTTCATATGATGAGATGCACCACTCTCCAAGTACCAAGAACTCCTTGAGTTGGTGTTGGTAGAAAGGCATGAGACTAGTGAGAATTCCTTCTCAAACTTTGTTTCAAAATCATCAATTTGTGTCTTAGTTGACATTATTGTTTGCATCTTCCCTTGCCCCTTCTTCATCTCCAGAAACTGTGATGCATAATGATCGGTCTTGCATCATGAGAAACACTTGATTTTAATCGAGTCCTTCTTCCTCAACTATGAGATTTCCCCCTCACTATTACCCCTGGAACCCTTTCCTTTTATCTTCTTGTTCTAGCTGACCTAAGTCATGTTCTCCTATTCATCTTCTTGCTTGCTAGATTTAGACTCCTCTTGGGTCTCTTCCAGGATGAAATCATCCCAAATCCTCTGCCAATCTGAAATATTCTCCCGAGCACAAATTTACTTGAAAAATGGCTTCCGTGACTTGGTGAAACCATTCAATGCCACATTCACAAATTCTTTGATCCAAAATGGATCTAGGAACCAAAATGGGTCCAGGAAGGCCTAAAAATAAAAGTGCATAGAATCTCTTCAAAAAGGACGTGTGTGTGGGCCTCGTCATTACGAACCCAGTGCAACTTGAATGAGCTCAAATGGACACCGTATGCAAAAGATATCGTGTTTTGTTCATTTTTTCAAACATGAAAATTTTTTGTTGACTGTACAGTCCGTACAATGCTGACGTGGCAACTGATTGTACAGGTCGTATGGTGATGTGGTAGTGATTTGGCATGCTGACATGGACATTTGCTGACGTTGGTAGGTGATAATGTGGTCAAATCATTGTTTGACATGTGGCATATTATTTCGTGAATAGCATGGTGTCGTGTGGCCCAGTCCTGGGCTGTCACATGGCACCCCTCCATTGGTTGTTATGGAAAAAGTTGATGTGACTCCACAGGAGTCAAACCCATGACCTCCAGTCCAAGTGGAAGAGTTTTGGCAGGGTCGGGCTACCAACCTGCCCACGGTAGTACTTAACTACTATAGTCAAAATATAATATTTGAATTGAAATGTGTTGAAATTCAGGCGGAGTAAATGGTTGGGGCCTAGCCCCAGCCCCCGATGAAAAACTACCACATGACCTTACCACAGAACCACACTCTTATGTGATGGTAGCTAATTCTTTGGTGTAGCCCTGGCACACACCCATATGACTGAACCATGTGACCCAAACTACTCCCTTGTACATTTGGCGTGAAGATATGGGGATAGCACCATGTCAACTGGGCTAGCCTGTCGACCAAGGTTTGTATCCAGAAGCTATAACAGGGAGATACCTAGGTATGGAGAGCATGTGGAGCAATAGGATGTGGCCATATGGCCCATATGACCAGTGCAGGGTCTAGGAATCAGGGCCAGAAAACCAAACGGGCGCATGGCAGTGTTGGAGCTTGGCCACATGGGTCGTAGCCACGGGACCAGGGGTCTATTCTAGAGGGGCTAGCGTGCCAGTATAGCCCAGGGCCATATGGAAGCACCCCATATACCCATGGGCCTAGAGAAAAGGGGTTGCGCCCTGTATTTTTTCAAAAGTGGGTTTTTAAACCTTATATTATGATTTTAATTGATTTTTCAACCTGATATTGGGAGATTTTGGCCATTTTTATAGGATATAGAGCCCTTTTTGAGGCCAAATCTTGGGGGGAAGTTGGGATTTTGTTTCCAACTTCAATTTTATATAAAACAGAGGTTCTTTGCAGCCTTGGGGAGGTTCATAAAAGGAAAAATGTTGAAAAATTGTAAAGCTAGAGCCATTTTTATGCAAGGAAGCCATTGAGGAGAGCAACTTTGCAGGCTATTTTTGGGAGCTTCGTTCATCCATTTTCAGTGTCATAAGTTGTGTTGGGTTCTTGAGCTCTAGAAGAACACATCCATATCATTTTGTAATCCATTTGGAACGTTTATGATGTACTTTTTAATCTTTGAAGAGAAATAAGAAAACCTCACCCACTGAGACAAAGGCCCGGAGATGTAGGCAATATTGCCAAACTCCTTTAACAAATTTTAATGTTATTGTTTGATGATTCTTGTGCTTATTTATAGATATGTATATTTCATTATGGCCACCATGTTACATCTTTAATTCTTCCTCTTTCATCAATTTCTTAAATTGTTAATGAACTCATGTTTTAAAGCTCAACAATAGTCTTTAAAAGATCTTTTTTCAGATCAAGTGGTATCAGAGCTAGTTGACGGTTGGTTTTTGAGTTTGCATGATTACCAGGGAAAAGTTGAATAGTGGTGAAGGAAATATTGTTTAATAGAATCCTAAGATTGTATCGAGAAAGAGAACTTCTCAAAGTGAGAAGATGGCATCGGAAGAGGGACTTTCTCATGAGGAGAAAGAGTTTCGAAAGACTTTCTTTGCCATGTCGGAGATGGTGAAGGTTATATATGATGATTACTTGGAACGGAAGAGACCGATTCTAGGTGAATCTTCAAAAGTAAAAAGTGAAGAAGGAGATGATCCTCCTAAAACTCCTCTTTCACCTCCTTCTTCTCCATCAACTTCTTCTTCTTCAAGCTCAAGTTCCAAATCCACCGCAAGAAAACATTCCCATAAACATAAAAATTAAATACCTTTACTTAAGATTGATGTGAAATTTGAACTACCTATGTATGATGGTGAAGTCAATGCAGAGAGGCTTGATAACTGGGTCAGACAAATGGAATTTTGTTGCAGTGTGCAAAAACTCAAGGATGATGCAACTCGAATCAAATTGGCATCACTTCGACTTGCAGGCACAACACTCATCTGGTGGCAAAGCAAGTTGCAAAATGGCACACAACAAGTGGGTAATGTATTTCCATCATGGAAAAATTTTGTTTCTGCACTTAGAAAGAATTTTTTTCCTTTGGGTTATAAAGAGAAGGCTTTAATTGAATGGCAAAGTCTTAAACTAAGAAAGGGACAAATAGTGCAAGAATACACAGATGAATTTCATAAGATGGCATTAATGTTAGACATTCCATTACATACCCAAGAAACTCTTATGAAGTATATAGGAGGTTTACTTGCACATATTAGTAACACTGTATTTATGTTTGGACCTACTAATCTTGATAAGGATTATGTTCAAGCAACATACATTGAGGCAGGGAAAACAGGAGTTGGTGTATCAGGAGAATCGTCTTCGAGAAAACAGGACAAAAGGAAGTGGAATGGAAAGAAAGAAAATTCAGTGGCCAGAAAGGAAGAGAAGATCCCTTGCAAGCACTGCAATAAAGAAGGGCATGATGATGACCATTACTGGACATTTCATCCCGATAAGAGACCGAAGTGGTTCAAAGAAAGGAAAGGGAGGAAAACAGTTGCAGCAACAACTCGACCAACAGACTTGGGATCGGATTCGGGTGATGAATCTAAAATCTCAGCGGTTGGTTTGATAGGTAAAATTGATGATGGATTTGATTCTAGAAGTAAATTGTTTCGCATAAGGGTCATAATGAGGCATACTAAGGTCAACACATTGATAGATAGTGGATCTCAATCTAACTTGATTTCAGAGGAAGTGGTTAAACATTTTGGATTAAACACTCATATGCATCATAAGCCTTACTCACTTAAATGGATAAGTAACAACCATAAATTGCACATAACAAAGCAATGCACATTAAAGTTTTCAATTTCATCTAATTTTGTGGATGAGGTAATATGTGATGTGGTGCCACTCAATGAATGTGGAATGGTCTTAGGCAGTCCTTATTTGTATGATCGCAAAGAAATCTTCTACAGGGAACAAAATCAATATCACTTAATCAAAGAAGGCAAGGAATATGTTGTGCATGCTCATCACTTAAAATAAAATCAATCTCTTCAAACAATGGAACAATTAAGAAAGGCAGCTTATGCAAGCAACACACCTATAACTGTCCCAAATCAAGCAATTGATCTTAAGCAAGAACATGAGATGATTGTAGAATGGGAGTTCAATCATACTTTGCTTCAAGATAATATAATGTCGTGCAAGTATTACAAACATATTAGCTCATTTGTAGTGATATTTCTGATGTTATCATTAGTAATGTTGTCAACATGGGTGATAGTGGCTTCAGTAAGATGTGACAGAGTACAAGTGGCTAACAATATGTTATCAGTTATCATGGTTGTTTTATAGTTGATCTTGATGAGACAGGTGCACAGAATAGAGTTTAAAGACACAAAGCAAGTGGGGTGGCCTATCCCACACTTTATGATTGCTTAGTATCCTTTTGGAGGACCAAAAGGTCTTAGTGGGGAGGTGTGATCCAAAATGGGTCCAGGAAGACCTAAAAATAAAACTTCTCAGAATCACTTCAAAATGGACATGTGCGTAGGCCTCGTCATTACAAACCCAATGCAACTTGAATGGGCTCAAACGGGAACTGTATGCGAAAGATATTGCGCTCTGTTCATTTTTCCAAACAGGCAAATTTTTTGTTGACTATACAGTGCGTACAGTACTGACGTGGCAACTGACTATACAGGCCATACGGTCATATAGTGAAATGGAAGTGAGTTGGCATGATGACGTGGGTAGGTTTATATGTGGTCAAATCATTGTTTGACACGTGACATATTATTTGGTGAATAGCATGGTGCCACGTGGCCCAGTCATGGGCTGCCATGTGGCACCCCTCCATTTGTTGTTATGGAAAAAGTTTATGTGACTCCACGGGAGACGAACCCATGACCTTCGGTGTAGGTGGAAGAGTTTTGGCAGGGTCAAGCTACCAGTCCACCCATGGTAGTACTTAACTACTATAGTCAAAATATAATATTTGAATTGAAATATGTTGAAATTCGGGCGGAGTAAAGGGTTGGGGCCTAGCCCCAGGCCCTGGCGCAAAACTACCACATGACCTTAACATGAGACCACACTCTTATGTGATGGTGGATAATTTTTTGGTGTATCCCTGGTGCACACCCATATGATCGAACCATGTGACCCGGACTACTCCCTTATACGTTTGGCACAGAGATATGGGGATAGCGCCTGGTCGATCGAGCTAGCCCGCCGACCAAGGTGCGTATCCAGGAGCTAGACTAGGGGGCTTTCGAGGTATGGAGAGAGCATGGAACAATAGGATGTGGCCATATGGACCATATGACCAGTTCAGGGGCTAGTAATCGGGGCCAACAAACCAAAGAGGCGTGTGGGAGTGTTGGAGCTTGGCCACATGGGTTGTAGCCACGGGACCAGGGGCCCATTCCAGAGGGGCTAGCGCGCTAGCCTAGCCCAGGGCCATACAGAAGCGCCCCATATTCCCAGGGGCCTGGAGAAAAGGGGTTGTGCCCTATATTTGTTCAAAAGTGGGTTTTTAAACCTTATATTATGATTTTAATCGATTTTTCAGCCTAATATTGGGAGATTTTGGCCATTTTTAGAGGATATGGAGCCCTTTTTGAGGCCATATCTTGGGGGTAAGTTGGGAGCTTGTTACCAACTTCAATTATATATAAACCAAACTTTTTGGTAGCCTTTTGGAGGTTCAGAATAGGAAAAATGTTGAAGAATTATAAAGCCAAAGCCATTTTTATGCAGGGAAGCCATTTAGGACAGCAACTTTGCAGGCCATTTCTGGGAGCTTTGTTCATTTGTTTTCAGTGCCGTCAGTTGTGTTGGGTTATTGAGATCTAGAAGAACACAACCATATCAGTTGGTAATCCATTTGGTACTTTTATTATGTGCTTTTGAATCTTTGAAGACAAATAAGAAAGCCTCACCCACTGAGACAAAGGCCCGGAGACGTAGACGATATTGCCGAACTCCGTTAACAAATTTTGTTGGTATGGTGTCATGATTATTGTGCTTATTTCCAGATCTGTATATTTAATTATGGATTCCATGTTACATCTTTAATTATTCCTCTTTCATCAATTTCTTAAATGGTTAATGAACTCATGTTTTAAAAATCAACCATAGTCTTTAAAAGATCTTTTCGGATCATTCTTCCTCACTCACTTTCTCCCCAATGGCTGAAAGTTGATCACATTTCTCATTGATCCTCATGAAGTAACTGGTAACATTTTCATATATTGACATTCAGATGGATCTGATCTTGTTTCTCAAGACCATCTTCCTGTTCAAGTTATCACTCTAGAACAAATCCACTAGAGCCTTGAACATCTCTCTGGCAGACTGCTTCTCTGCCACATGAGGGATCCAATGATCCTTCAAGATATCCAAGATCACTCTCTAGGCTTCGATTTCGTTCTTCTCGAGAGAGGAATTCTCTGCAACATATGTTGTTGTAGGAACAACCTTCTATGTAATCTCCCAAAGGTCATGTTCCTTCAAAAGAAAGGTTACTCTTGTCTTCCAAGACACAAATTTAGATTCTCCATCCAACCAGTCTTCAAACCTGAGACTGGTTATTATCATTTCTATAGTTGCACAAAAACACAATTTTCATGTGGTTATACTTTCAAGCACCAACAAGATCTTCACTGTTGGTTTATAGATCTACAGAGATCTCCTTGAAATCAGCTTCCCTTCAGAGTTAGTGCTTTGATGCCATGTTAACTTTCAACATGCTCTAATACCATATTAATTTTCCAATTCCAAGCTAGATAAATTACTTCCTAGTGAATTTCCTTGCTAAAAAATAAATGTCAACTCACTGAATAATTTATAATGTTGAATTTATAATGTTGAAATAATTAACTCAAATAAATAATGGAAGCAAACTAGAAACCAATTTCACAATGACACATACACAACATATTTTTTCCCTTCAAATCAAATTTTCATTAATAAATTAATCCAAGCTTACAATGGTTTTCCCATCCTGGGAAATAATTTTCCCATTGAGAAAAATACAAAACAAAAAACTTGGCAATCTTCCCTGAAGAAAAATCCTTACTGTGCCATATTGTATAGCTCAACAAACCCCTGTTGTATAGCCTAGTTGTACGAATAGCCCGGAAAACCTGCCCACATGTATTGTACAAACACATATGTGATGTGTGGACAACCCGTAGGTGTTGTACAATCCTTGCTTGCAATGTATGGTCATGTACAACAATTGTACATCATATACAACTAGTCCAAAAGAAGAGTATGGCCTCTGACCTGCTGGTACAACCGCCACAAATTCTCTTGACTGCTAGGAATTCTTCATTTTGTTGAGATACCTACACTTTTCTCCTTTATACTTGATCTGTAGGTGAAATTCCTTCTTCACCTACCTGATATCCTGAATCATAGTCCTTCATGATTCAACACTTGAGAAAAATTCCTTATTTTCTCTCTTTTTGTGTCTTCTCCTCTCACCTTGGCTACCTTTTATAATCTAGAGTTGAGCCAAAACCCTAATCTCCAAAGTGATCAATGGTTGAGATAAAATCTCACCTCACTTGAGATCAATGGCTAAGATTCATTTAATTAACTTAATTCACTAATGCCAAAAACTTAGTCATTTCATTAAATTAACCTCTGTTAATTATAAAATGACATTCACTTTAATAATTAAATTATTAAAGTAAGTTTCCAAATTTCTAAGTAGCATTAATGACAACTTCTACATGTTATACACAAACACATGTAGAAGTACTTGTCTGATGCTACAACCATCAACAGACTCGCCACTAACTTTACTCCTCAGACAACCCTATCATCCCACCATCCTGTTGATATTATGGTAGATGCGGGAGGTATTAACCTCCACTTGTAACCTTTGACGAGACTAGAATAGTATGGAAAGCAAGAGAAACCATAAAGCCTTGGATAATAATCCTAGAAGACAAGTATGCTTAATACAATAATTAATATTGAGTTATTATCCCCTAGGAAGATAATTTGGCCTAGTCAGTTAAGATGGATCAGCATAAATAGATAGCGCTAGAGCTCATGTGTGGCTCACTCACTCACGATTGAATAAGGATAAGAAGTGTGCATGAGTGAAGGATAATTGCAATTGTTGCAATAGTGATCTTGAATTAGTTATCAATATGGACTTTCTTCTTGGTCTTTGGTTATCCTTGCTTGGTGCGATAGCCTTGGTTGTCTATTGACATGATACTGGAATTATTCTATTTGTCAAGGTTAAGGTGCTCGGGGGTGGCCTTTGTGCCTATGGTTGGGTGACAATATTTCTATATTGTCTATGGTTAAATGAGAACACCCATTTTTCTAACAAGTTATGGGCCCACACCTCCTTCGTTCATTCTAACCACTAGAAGGATCCTAAGCCATAAGATTATCAAGCTCGTTGAAGAACTTCTGCTAGGGTTTCTAGCACATTGTTGCTAGGGTTACTAGCAGGTGCAACTACAAACCCTAAAACCTATTTCCCAACACCTTATAATGGAACACTTTACTTGAGGAGAGGATATTCTAGTGTGCCTTAGTCCAGCGCACCTATTGGCACTCTCGAAATGGAAAAACATCAAGGTTGAGATTTTGGGTCAAAGTCAATATTTGACCAGTCCAAGTCAATGTTTGACCATTCAAAGTCAAAGTTTGACTAGCTATCAGTCAAGAGAAATCATGAATGAAACGACAGATCATCTACACTATTCAGCTCTTACAGGAACTCTTGAAGATGACATGTGGATAATTGACAGTGGAGCTTCCAGGCATATGACAAGAGACCATGTTAGACTCTCCAATCTGAATGAAAAGAAGACATCCTACAAGGTAGAACTTGGAGATAAGAACACCTATCTAGTCAAAGGAATTGGTCAAGCCTCCATCAAATTGAAATCGGGTAACAATGTTCATTTGAGTAATGTTTTATATGTACCTGGTTTAGAAAATAATCTTGTATCTATATCTTGCCTAGAAGACAAAGGAAATATAATAGCCTTTGTATATGGTGAAGTACTATCTTGGTCTAGAGACTCAGGCATAGAGAATGCCAGAGTTATTGTAACTCATGAGGGAATATTATATATACTACTAGAACATAATGATGAAGGTTTTATACATGATGAAGTCAATCCCAGTGAAATTTTGCATAGAAGGTATGCTCATCTTAACTATCAAGCATTACCTTTCCTCGAGAAAATAGTTGAAGGAATACCAGAACTACAATCTACACATGAAGGAATTTGCGGAGCATGTGCTCTTGGTAAAAATGTTAAGAAGCTATTATCAAGTAGCAATAATAGATCTAAGGAAATCCTAGATCCAATACATTCAGATGTTTGTGGTCTGATGCCAGTCAAATCTCTAGGAGGTTCTCTTTATTATGTAACATTCATATATGATTACTTCAAGAAAGACTTGGTTATATCTCTTGAAGACAAAGGATGAAGTTTTCAACAAGTTTCAAGAATTCAAAGTAGAAATATAAAACCTCATAAGCCATAAAATCAAGACTTTGAAAATAGATAATGGAGGAGAATACACATCCAAGGAATTTGTTTCCTTTTGCAAATCAACACAGATTAGGAGGGAGCTAATTGTTCCTCATAATCCTCAAAAAAATGGCGTAGCATAAAGGAAGAATATATCCATTGAGGAAACTGTGAATGAAGTAATGAACGATCAAGGTTTATCCGTGTATTTATGGGGACAAGCAGCCATGAAAACAATATATGTTCAGAACAAAAGTCCCCACCACATATTGAAGGATATGAATCCAAAATAATCCTGCTCGGGAAAGAAACCCAATGTGGAACACTTAAGAATCTTTGGGTTCCCTATTTACATTCATATCCCCAAGGATAAAAGGAAGAAACTAGAACCCTCAAGAAAGAAGGGCATATTTGTTGGATATAGTGAATCATCCAAAGCCTACATAATCTATATTCCAGAACAACATAAGATTGAATTCAACAGAGATGTAACCTTCAATGAGAATATGGCTTTAAATAAATCTATAGAAGAATCCATGGAAGAAGAAGAATATGAAGATCCTAAAGAAGAAAGAACCTATCTTCCAGAAATTCAGAATGAAGAACCAGAACAACTTGATCATCCGATGCAACCATGTGAACCTATTGAATCAGTCATTGTACCCAAAACTAGAAAATGTCCAGCTTGGATTGAAGCTATTATACAAGAAGTAGAAAGACTCAAAGCTCCAAGTGGCACCTTCAGAGAAATCAAAAAACCCAAAATATCCTCCAACTATGCAGCATGTATGACAAAACTTATAAATGAAGAACCCGCCACATTTGAAGAAGCATCTCACAAGAAACAATGGAAAGATTCCATGACAGAAGAATACCAGTCTATCATGAAAAATGACGTGTCGGAAATCATGCCTAGACCCAAGGAAAAATCAGTGGTAACTTCAAAATGGGTCTATAAGATCAAACATGCAGTAGATGGAAGCATGGACAAATACAAGGAAAGGTTCATAGCTAGAGGGTTCTCCCAGAAGGAGGGAGAAGATTATGACAAAACCTTTGCTCATGTTGCCAGATATACTTCTATTAGAGCCATTATGTCTCTTGCTACTTCCATGGGATGGAGTCTACATTAGATGGATGTAAAGACAACTTTTCTCAATGGAGCAATTGAAGAAGAAGTATACATTGAACAACCTCAAGGTTTTGAGGTACATTCCAGATACACTCATGTTTGCAAATTAAATAAATCCCTGTATGGACTCAAGCAAGCTCCAAGAGCTTGGTATGCCATAATTGACAGTTACTTAATAAGACTTGGTTTCTCTAAGATTCATGCAGATCAAAATCTCTACTACAAGGTTGTGAACAATGCACCTGTGATTCTATTGTTGTATGTCGACAAATTATTCTTGACAGGTGTAGAGTCTCTCATCACCCTATGTAAAAAGGAATTATCTTATGAGTTCAATATGAAAGATCTTGGTCTCACGCACTATTACTTGGGAATAGAAGTATGGAAAAAGTGTGGTGAAATCTTCCTTGGACAAATAAAGTATGCAGTGAATATTCTTCAGAAATTTGGAATGATGGATTGCAAATCTATGGCCACTCCTATGACCACAGATATAAGAAAAGTAAGAGACTCGGATTTTGATCCAATAGACTCGTCCCTATATCGACAATTGATTGGGTCGTTGATGTATCTAGTGAATACTCAACCATATATTTGCTTTGTTGTAAACACCTTAAGCCAGTTTCAGGTGGAACCCAGACATGATCTTTGGATAGTTGCAAAGCATGTTCTAAGATATATGTGTGGGGCGTTAAACTATGGTTTAAGATACACGTCATCCAGTGATATATAGCTTCATGAATTCATATATTCAGATTGGGCAGAGAGTGTAGAAGACAGAAGGAGTACTTCAGGGATGTGTTTTAGTTTGGGCTCTTCTATGATATCATGGGCCAGCAGTAAAAAAAAGTTTGTCGCAATCAATACAACAGAAGAAGAATATATCGCAGCATGTGAGGCATGTACCGAAGCGGTATGGTTGAGGAACTTGATTTATGGATTATTTGATCAGGTACCAGATTCGACCGAAATATACTGCGACAATTAAAGTTGCATGAGGCTATCAGAACACCCAGTGTTTCATGACCGGTCGAAACATATTGAGATCAAATACTACTTTATTCATGATAAATTCCAAGAAGGAGAAGTGATACTCCAGTATATATCCACACATGAGTAGGTAGAAGATATTTTGACAAAGCCTTTTAAAGGATAAAATTTTTGTACTTAAGGGACAAGATGGGGCTCGTGGAGATAAATCCCTTAGCTTAAAGGGAAGAGATGGATCCCCAGGTTGGGAGGGATCACTTATATACATTATTGATTCATGGACAATAATTTTCTAGTTTGGAAAATGCTCCAAGTTGGGAAGTTCTTTTCCAGTCCAGAAAGTGGTTCAAGATTTCTAACGGACATGCATTTTCCAGTTCGGAAAATGGTCTAGATCGGACAGTCATTTTCGTAATGAAAATGGTCTGATAGATTGTTTATGTACCATAGACAATGATTCCCCTTGTGGCCAGTGTGGGGGAACTATCTAGGACAGTCATTCTTCTTGGCAGTCACTCTGAGTAGTGGTCAAGTAGAATGGTCTGCCTCGTCGGGCAATCATTGTTTCGAAGTTCACAATTGTGAGAATTTTTTAAGAATGATATGTTTTAGAAGTTGGTGCAGGACAGTCATTTCCTTAGGAAATGGTTCGGACTATCATTCCTTAGGGAAGACTCATTCTCTCTAGGTTGCACTATGATTAGTGCTAAAGGAATGGCCCAGTTAGGTGAATGGTCCAGGTTCAACAATCGGGGACAAGAATTCCCTAGGGAAAACTCATTCTCTTCGGGTTTCACTGTGATTAGTGCTAGAGGAATGGCCCAGTTAGGTGAATGGTCCAGGCTCAGAAATCAGGGACAAATATTCTTCTATGCTTGGGAAGAATAGTCTAGATAGCCCATGGTTGATGTTTTACTTTCTGAGGGAATATGCTCTTCCATAATATCACAGATGTGAGTGGAAGAATGGTCCGGATGAATTAGTTTGTATCATGATATTGTTTATGCAGATAGATATCGGATGATATGATTTTTGTAGAGACTTTGGACAGTAGTTGTATGCTATTGTAGTGGATGTGATCCACTGATAGTGATTGTGTGTCACTGGTTAGTAGCAGTGTGCTACTAAGAGTGGTTATGTACCACTGGATAGTAGTTGTATACTACTATTAATAGACACAGTTGTGCTCTATTGGATGACATTTTTCTGATTTCCGAGACTATCTATTTGGATAGTGATGATGGTGCTTGTGATTTGATCATGACATACCTTGTGTGGCTATGATGATGCTACCGGTTGAATGGTTTGTTTGTGATAAATACCATTTCCTTTAATACCTCCCTAGCTAGGAGGGAGTGTTGATATTATGGTAGCTGTGGGAGTTATTAACCTCTACTTGTAACCTTTGATGAGACTAGAATATTATGGGAAGCAAGAGAAACCCTAAATCATTGGATAATAACCCTAGAAGACAAGTCGACTTAACATAATAATTAATATTTAGTTATTATCCCCCAAGAAGAGAATTTGGCCCAGTTAGTTAAGATAGAGCAGTACAAATAGAGGGCATTGGAGCTCATTTGTGACTCACTCACCCGTGACTACATGTGGACAAGAAGAGTGCATGAGTGAAGGAGAACTGCAACTACTGCAGTAGTGATCTTGTCTTGGGTTATTGATTTGTAATTTATGCTTGGTCTTTGGTTATCCTTGCTTGGTGCGCTACCCTTGGTTGGCTATTGATCTGCTACTGGAATTATTCTATTTGTCAAGGTTAAGGTCCTCGGGGGTGGCCTTTGTGCCTATGGTTGGGTGACAATATTTCTATATTGTCTATGGTTAAACGAACACACCCATTTTTCTAACACATCCAACCTTCTTGTTTCTAGATTGAGGTATTCATACCATCAACTGCTAGCCAAATATTGTAAATCTAATGATTATGTAAAATGGAAATCAGACCCAAGGGTAACATAGAGACATCCCCATAGCCAACCCGTGATCAGAGCTAGTTTTTACCTTAGCTCTGTTCCAA
>ML874847.1:0-10361 GCA_009831015.1 Picea engelmannii | reverse complement strand
AGTTTATGTATGTTAGATAGTTGTGAGCTGCATGTTTATTTAGCTTAATGTCATGCTCTTCACGTCTTTCTAATATATGAAACACCATGCTTTTAACTTTTTTGTTACAAGATTTGTCTTAGCATTGCAGGTTTACATCATTTGAAGGATAGGTTGAAGCGAGTGAGCTTCCTCCCATCTTCAAAGAGCTTTGAGAAGATCATTTTCCCTTTGCTTTCCTCTAACGAAGACTCCATTGCCCAAGACATTCCAAGACAACAAGCATTCTTCTTCTCTCCTCATAATTTCTTATAAAATCTTTCTCTTGGTTACCTTTCTTGCATGTAATAGTTTTTTGGTATTTCAAATTTAAATCTAAAGCTAAATAGCTTGCATGCATAAGTAAGATTTAAATCTAGATTATTATTATAAAACGAATTCATTTTTAGCTAGATCTACTTCAAATTTGCTTTCTTTTAACTAGTATTTCAAAGTAAAATCAGTAGGTTAGAAGCTGTGCAATTTTACTGGGTCATTAACTGAATATTTGGCAAGTTGTAAGTGCCATTGCTTTGCTGATTTAATATCAGCAAAGAAAGATCCTAAGGGGGTTAGTTTTTTAGCTTCCTCTCCTTAGTTCCTTTCTGTTGGTTTGCCATAATTTTTACTTAGATTTTTTCCAATTTGTTAGGGGTGTTCCAAAACACTTTGAAAGTATTTTTGGGCATCTTGTAGGACTAATTGTTTGTTGTTTTTACGCAGAAGTAACAGGTACAAGGGGAGATTCTGGCGAATTTTTTAAGATTTAACCTTACTCAAAAACCCTTGAAGCAGTTGGGCACCTTCTTGCCTTGAGAAAATTGGTTGAAACTTGAAAACTTGTAAGCCATTTATCCTAAACCATAAAGGATCAATGTGCATTCTCACAAAGAAAAAGAGTTGTAATCATTTCAATAAAGCAGCATAGGCTACACATTGCCTTGCCTTGTCCATGTAGGGGGGCCGGTGTCGGTGTTTTTTCTCTTGCTGTGATTACTTTCAGATTTTTGCTTAAGTTTTTCTAACTCCTAAAAAAGACAAAAAGAACTCACATCACCTAACTTACTGATAAAATAAACTACAATTTAGAGTAGTTTTTTTTTTAAGTTCTAGCTTATAGATCCACCTTGCATGTATCATCCATCTAGAACACTAATTGCTAGAACAGTTTCATTTTGTCATATATTGGAAATAAACCAGTTGGCTATAAACCCTAGTATGCTCTTCATATTGTGACTACGCAGAGTGGCCATTGGGGATCAGAAAGGGAGTAGTTGACACATGCTAGTTTTAATTAGGAAAATCTATCTTATTGTGCTAATGTCTAAGACCTCTACCCTGAGTGGAGTGTGTTAAGTTAGGGGGAAACTTTGAGATCCAAGTTCTCTCCTCATTGGACCTACGGCACACCCGGTTGGCAAGTCTATAAGAACCCAATATTAGCAAGTAAGATAAGCCACATAAACACTTTTGCACACAAAGAGTGGGGACCCCGACTTTAATCCCCACTTCACTTTTATCCCAAACTAATATATTGTTCTTCCACAAATAATAAAATACTCAAGATAAAACAAACGCGACATATTCAAAACATCACATTTACTTTTCCTGAACTGGTCTTTACTTTCATCTATCTAATTGGACTATTTTACTTCAAAGCATTTACTATTCAAATCATCTATATTTGGAGTATGTTATAAATGTTAATGACTCTTTGCATGTATTGACAGGGTGTATCCTTTAATTATATTTGAGTCATATGTTGTTGTTATAAAATCTTGTTTCATCATATTAACTCCTAGAAGTTGCTTTTATCATTCTTAGATTATTTTCTTAGGGACTACCCCCCTTGGCTTTGCTAGGAGTTGGCCTAGACGGAGAAGTTGAGAGTAGAGATAGCAGTGTCTCAACTTGAAACTTGCCCCCAAGGTTGCACCCAGTGGATTAAGATTTCTCCACGATAACCCGAGGTGCAAATTAGGCGGCAACCCAGTCAACACTAAATGCCAGACAAACTAGATGGTTGGAACTTCTGAGTAAATATGACTTCGAAATTAAGCATATAAAAGGAAAGGAAAATCAAGTAGTTGATGCACTCAGCAGGAGAGCTCATGAAGTGCATATAGCAGCCATCAGCATGTACAGTACAGATTTGAAAGATCAAATTTTTGCAGCAGCAAATTCAGATCAGCAATATGTGAGAATAAAAGAAACATTACAGCAAGGTAATTTTCAGCAGAAATTTAATTTTTATGAGCTGAAAAAAGATGGAATTCTCATGTACAAGAGAAAAGTATATGTGTCGAATTCCAATGAGCTGAAAAATGCAATTCTGAAGGAAATGCACAGTGTGCCATATGCCTGGCACCCAAGATATCATAAGACAATTGCAGTTGTGAGAAGCCAATACTTTTGGCTGGTAATGAAGAAAGAAGTGGTTGATTACATAGCCAGATGCCTAGAATGCCAAAAGGTAAATACAGAGTATAGACACCCAGCAGATTTGTTACAGCCATTGTCCATTCGGGAATGGAAGTGGGAAGTAGTTACAGTTGACTTTATTACTAAGCTGCCCATAACAGTGAAGCAACATAATTCCATCATGGTGGTGGTGAATAAATTGACTAAAGCAGCACATTTTATTCCAGTAAAGACTACACACAAGGAAGCAAATATCACAAAAATTTATATGAAGGAAGTTGTTAGGTTGCATGGAGTGCCTAAGACAATAGTTTCAAATAGAGATTCAAAGTTTACTTCCAATTTTTGGAAAGGTTTGTTCAAAGGCTTTGGAACAAATCTAAATCTTAGTACAGCATATCATCCAGAGTCAGATGGGCAAACAAAAAGGACTAACAGGATAATTGAAGACATGCTTAGAATGTATGTGATGAATCAGCCATCAAAGTGGGAAGATTATATTCATATAGTTGAATTTTCCTACAACAATGGGTATCAAACCTCATTGAAAATGAGTCCATTTGAAGCATTGTATGTAAAAAATGTAATGCGCCCGTGAGTTGGGATAATCCAGCAGACAGAGCAGTTGTTTGGTCAGAATTGTTAAAGGAAATGGAAGAGCAGATGACAAAGATAAAGCAGAATTTAAAGGCTGTCCAGGATAGGCAAAAAAGTTATGCAGACAAGAATAGAGTTTTCAAAGATTTTAAAGTAGGCGAACATGTGTTTTTGAAAGTGAAGGCAAAGAGAAGTTCGCTAAGATTAGGAAGCTGCCCGAAATTGGTAGCGAGATATTGTGGGCCTTGTGAAATATTCGAAAAGATAGGGCCAGTTGCATACATGTTCTTGCATCCATGAGAGTGCATAATGTATTTCATGTGTCATTGTTAAAGAAATATGTGCCTGATCCTAACCACATAATTGATTGGAATGTGATCTAGGTGGAGCACAAAGGAGATTTCCGAGTTGAACCAGTACGTATCTTGGACCGAAAAGTCAAAGTGCTCAGGAACAAAGCCATAGGGTTGGTAAAGGTTCAATGGACCTACTACGGTCCTGAAGATGCTACATGGGAGCATGAAGAAAACATGCGGAAAGAGTACCCGCGAATTTTTGACAATTTTGAAGAAGGTAGGATGCAAGACTCCATTTTGGAAAGCTAGAGTTCTGGAACCACATCTCAGAGTCCTAGCAAACTGCACTGGGGACCTTGATAAACGAATGGCTCGTTCCTTGGGTTAGCCTTGATAAATGGATGGTACATCCCTTGGGTTAACCCTGATGAATGAATGGTGCATTCCTTGGGTCGATGAGTTGAGAGGAACAAAAAATTGATGGTTGGAGTTGTTGTCGAAGCTATTGTCAGAGCTGTTAAATTGCAGAATTTTTTTATTTCTAAGTATTGTGATGTAAATTTGCATATATAAATTTGCATATATAAATATATATATATATATATATATATATATATATATATCGGCATAGAAGTGCATCGAGGACGGCGCACAATTGTAGGGGAGGGGGAATGTAACATCCCCATTATAATCCCTGGTTTAATTAATGCTTATGTGGATATAATATGTGGCTACGGCCAAGTGATGTAGTATGAAAATTGTATTTCAATGTTTTAATAATAAAAATGTGATGCCAGTTGCTAAAGGGGACATGGACAAAAGATGGGGGCTGAATTAATCCACGAGAGAGGGAAGTGTCTAGGATAATGGCCAAGAGGGGTCGAAGGGGGGGATTACCCATGTATATTAATTAAACCCATTTTCCTGAACTTGCGTATTGTATACAAACCTTCCCATTTCTAATTGAGTGTTCCCAAAGCCAATCATTGAATACATGTAAGAGGGTGGGTGCAAGTAGTCACATCTCAGAGTTATTATGCACATGGGGGTTGAGTACAATCAGCTTGGGAAAGAGTGAGTCAAGAAAGGCAAGCCACAAAAAAGAAAATCCGTAGGGGGTTGAGGGGAAGTTTTAGTCAGTGAAGTTTGTGCAAGGGAAGAGAGAAAGAAAGAGACCTTGGAGTTGGTGCGGCCATGGAGGGCATATTTTGGAGCGTAACTGGAGCGAATTGGAGTTGGAAAACTGAAGAGCCAGGTTGTCAGGCCTGAAAAGTGAACTCCGGAGAGTTGCACTGTAACAGCTAGTGTTTGTTGTTGGTTGTTGATAGTTTTCCTAGCAACAGGTTCCCTTGAGTTCCCAGCTGAGAGATTCTTAGTTACCTGTGCAAGAGACCCTGATAAACAAATGGCACATTCCTTGGGTTATCCCTGAAAAACGAATGGTACATCCCTTAGGTTATCCCTAATAAACGGATGGTACATCCCTTGGGTTATCCCTGATAAACGAATGGTGCATTCCTTGGGTTGGGCAAGTCAGGAGGAAGAGAGCTGGTAGAAAAATCGGGATAGTTGGAGGAGAATATCAATTGGGTTATGAATTTTATGAGCTGCAAGTGGACTGTGAGACACCCTCTTTTGTGGATTATTAACCTCAACTCGGGGGTGACTAGCTATTGAGATTTGGAATAGTCAGTCTATGGTTGGGTGGAACGTCCATCCCAAGCAGCTAGTTGCACGATTCTTGTTTAAAGATAAGTGTTTTATCTTGTACTGAGTTATTTACATGTGTTATTGTTGTGCATGAACTCTACGTGAATGAGAATGACTTATACGCTGCTATAATGAACGGTTTAGTTGTATTTCATGTTGATTATTAGCATGCTTTAGATGCATTTGTTTTATGGTTATAAGTTGTAGTTAAATCTGTTATAAACTTGTAGTTGTAAGCTACAGGAAATTGGCTAACATTAAAGGAATTACTTTAGTTAGCAGAAGTTTTGTTTTTATGTGTATTCTGCACGTAATGTTGCTTAGTTGGAGGCTAGGTACGTTACATTTTGGTATCGGAGTCATAATAAGGCAGAGTTTTATGTGACGTGGCCCAGCCTGGGTGGCTGGGTATGTTACATGCTTCTACCCAAACGAACATGGGAAAATCTAAGTCATGAACCATAGACTTAGCAGTCTCTCAACAACCCCATTCTGCTACAAGTTGTAAGGTGTTGTCAGCTCCCTCTTGATCACTACTTTTTGCAAAAGGAATCAAAGTCAATGGAGGTATACTACCCTCCATTATTTGATCTCAGTGCCTTGATTTTCCTACCTATCTAATTCTCAACAAGAGCTTTAAACACTTAAAACCCGCTAAAGACCTCATCCTTGGTCTTCATAAAATATATCCAAGTGTTTCTAGAAGAATCAGTAATGAAAGTAACATAATAAAGATTACATGTCAATGAAGATGATGACATGGGTCCATAGACATCTGAATGAATCAAATCAAGAATCCTTCTTGATCTGTGCTTGCTGCTTGGGAAAGCAGCTTGGCATGCTTGTTGAGTGCACATCCCTTGCACACTTCTCTCTTCTCCACCTTCAATTCAGGGAATCCAACCACCATGTCCTTCAGAAAAGGTAAGGAACCATAGTTCAGGTGACCAAATATTTTGTGCCAAAGCTCGCATAGATTGTCACTATTGGTCAACAAAGCTCTCTACTTCACTGGATATGGTTAGCAGTCTATAAAGGCCACCCTCCTTGACTCCTCTAGCCAACACTCAACCTGGATCAAGGTTCTGACTTCTAATGATCACTTCTTGATCATCAAACTCAACCCTACACTTTAAATTTTTCAGACAAGAAACCTAAAGGAGATTTTTAGTCATACCAGGAACATAGACTTCTCCAGATGGCATGTCGAATGAGATAAACCCCAACCGAATAACTAGGTATCTACCATCATCACCAAGATCCCCCTGCATGTCGATATCTTGTTCCTCCAACTTGAAGGGTGATCTGTTCGAAGTCATGTGTCTTCAGACTCCACTATCAACATACCAACCATCACCTAAAACTATGTTGGTGGAAAGGCATGACACCATGGAAAAGTTCATATCAAGCCTAGTAGTCAGCTCATCCACTCTTGAAGCTTCAACGCTTCTTGTAAACTATTTCTGTCGTTTCTTACCCTCCCCCATCTTCTTCTCGGTACACTAAGAAGCATAATGGCCATGCTTGCTATAGTTGAAGCATTTGATATGGCTCAAATCCTTCTTCTGCTAGTTACAAGTTCCCGAGTCTTCTTTCTTCGTCTAACCGTTACTAGATCCTTTCTTTCCTCCCTCCTTGTCTTCCCAATGAGGGATAGGTTTGAAACATCTTCATAACTGGTTAAGACATGTTGTAGCCTCATCTTCCATCCATTGAAAGCATCCCACAACTACTCGAAGTCAGGTAACTTCTCTTGACCACAAATACTCTGGACAAAATTGTGCCATGGTGAACTAAAACCATTCAGAGAAATCTGAACTAGTTTATTATCCTCAACTGTGTCCCCAACTGGCACAATCCGATCTCTCAGCGTTGCTATCTTCATGAGATAGCTTGTCATTGCATATGTCTTGCTCATGTGGGTAGCGTTGAGATTGTTCTTTAAGAGCATCTTCTTGGATATATTCACATTGTTACAAGGTTCCCAAGGCATCATACATCTCTTTGGCAGTCTTCTTCCCAGCAATATGAGGAATCAGGTGATCCTTCACCAAATCCAACAAGATTTGCTTCGCTGCCACTGCCTTCCTGTCGTGTTCTTCCAGATCTTTGGGATCTATAGGCGACACAACCACCTTTTCCACAAGGTACCAGAAATCTGACATTTTCAAGAGATTCTACAATCTCAACTTCCATGGCACAAAGTTGGAGGCTCCCTCCAACAAGTAACTCTCTCGCATACTAGGAGTTCCCATTGATGTAACTTCTTCAAGCAAGCTACACTCTGCAATCACTGGATCAACAAGGGCTTCTCACCCACAACCTTTCTCGGGTCCACGAGCCGAGCACAAAGCTTGGACATACAGCCCACTAAAACCCTTCAATAGCTCTCTAACCCACACAGCTTGCCTTTCCATGCATGGAATTTGGAAGATTTCAAAACTAGGCTCTAATACCATGTTTGATTTTCTTAAACCATGGTAAACAGACTTTGCACTCAAAGAATCCCTAACCTACTAGATAGTTGAACCTTAAAAGCCACTCAAAATTGCTATCTCATAATGCTAAAATCTGCTAACACATACTGTAGAAAATATATAACTAAAACTCACAGATCTGCCCTAAATCACACCACTGTCATTAAGCCGGAAAACAGAATTACAGCAAACTTGCTAAAGCACTGTTAAAAGCAAAACAGAAACTCAATAGATGGACTGTCAAAATCCGTTACCACTTTCTCATTAATTCTGAATTGAAATCTGCGACAGGAAAAAAACAGTAGGCTAATTCACTGCTTGCTGTTGAATTGAATGAATAAACCTATACCCCTGATTTCTCCTTTATAAACTAGGAAGAAGAGCAGGTACATCAAATCTGGACATGTGCACAACAACCCCTCAAATAGAGATGATCTGAGGCATTTAAGCATGCATCCTCCTAGAGATCTACACCCTTATCTACATGCAAGCGACTAACTGAAATTAGAATTAAGCTATAATTAATAAATTGAAACTGACACATGTGCCTTCTTTTACTTAACTTAGAAACGACATGCAATCTTTTAGAACTGGAATCTAAGGATAACCTTATCCTATCCTATCTATAGTTGGTGCATGCATGCACCTTCAATGATGGAAGCCTAGATATAGAGATGCACCCTCTGGCCTTCTTTAATGTTGTGCCCTCATCTACAAACCACCATAGAACACAAAAATCAATGTTGTACAGATCTGCTATGTGTGTGCTGTTGCTGTAACAAAGAGGCTCCCAAATTCAGCAACATGTGTGCACATTGTTGTAGAAAACTATCCGAGATACACTCTCTAGAGGCTAACATGTCCGACAATGTGTAGAAGGTGGTGTTGAGGCAGGCATATCGACCTCCTCACTCTTAGTCTCCTCCTCCCCCACTAACGGTTATGGGTCATCCTCCCTTACGCCCTACCCTTGCTCCTCGTCATGAAACCACTCAAGTACCTACTACCTCCTCCATAATAGGCCTCTCAATGTTCACCCTCCCCCATATATGCAAAGTTTGCTCATGTATATAGCATGTAAAGGTGAATATAGGAAAATGGCACCAAGTTAGATACATATTTGAAACAAGATACATTCACATCAAGTCTCTAAATGGTCCCTAGAGTCCAAAAAATATGATGCTGCAACAAATACATGCATATCATCAAAATCATCCCCCATATTGGGATTGTCATCATCAGTAGCACCCTCCAAGGACATCAGTACTAGTGCTTGGAGCTACTTGTGGATCCAAGTCCATTCAACCTGTTGTCCAATTTTGATGAAATTGGCTAATCCAAGCATTAAAATGAGGCAGAAAGCTTAACATGCTTAACCAATGGTTTTGGCTTGAGTGAATACCACATTTTTACTAAGGTCATGACAAATCAGTTCAATAGTGAACACCACCAACAATGGGGTACATAGAGGGCTTGGTGCTCTTGATTAAATACCAATCCCATACCCCATACAACATAGAATGTAGTCTTGAAATGTTGCAATCCCACCAATCCTAAAATGCTAAAATCCTGAAAATTATTAAGTCTGTTGAATTCTGAATGGGATATGAAATTTTACTTTCTTCATATGAAGTTCACTATATCTTATTCTATGCCATTTTACTACAATGTAATCCACCGCATACATATCACTACATATATTTGGTGGTAGCAGATGCCATGACATTAACATCCGTGACAAGATATCATAACAGTTTGGATGTTAAACATGATAATGGCTTCACTGCCTATACTTCCACAACAAAATTCCATTTGCATTGGTGACTACATCAATAGCACACATGGCATTACCAAAATCATCATGCTCCTCCTTTAATTGACCTTTATCGATAATTCAATATTGCCAGTTATGGCTTCCAACAGATAATAAATTCAAAAAAATGACCCAGAAAATCAAATTTCAAGCTTATATTGACCTTTTTTCACAACCTTGGGGAATTTTTCGAAAAAAGCACCATTTTTCCAATTTTTTCCACAAGTCCTGATTTTTCCGTGGCGATTTTTTGTTTTGCAATTCAACTCACAAGGGCAGTCCTCCATGAGAGCCATAATCTCATCAATCCAATGCTATGACCACACCTCCATACAACCATGCAAGGAACCATGAAGCAAAGAACTAGCACCATCATCGAGCTAGCTGATCATCCAGATAAAATATGCAATAAGAAGATGTAGCACCAAGGAGCACATCACCACTACCATCCAAGCATCAAGTATAACCATGAAGAGACAATCAATGCATCAAGATGATCCATCATACAAACTACGGAAGTAACATGTAGCATCCCATACGCCATCAAGATGAAGTGAAAGGATCTGTAACCATCAACATATACTATGCTCAACCAAGAAAATTGAAGTGCATCTCAAGTCCATCAGCATCCCTGTAAGTTACCCTTGAATGTCTGTCATGTGATGAGAATCACACATTTACCACTGATGCAAATATGAAGGGTAACAGATATCGCATAGGACTCTCAGAAAAAGTGGTTGCATCTTTGCCGAACCTTCAGCCAGATATCGCAACAGTATGTTGACCAATTGGAAAACTTACTGGTGTGCTTGAGGTTATCGGTTCAGATGAAATTCTTAGGCTCAAATTCATTGGAGGGATTTTTTCACATCTAAAATTGGAAATGGGTCTCCTGAGTCCTAGCCTTCACATTCCTTGAACCGCCTTTCTAGTTTGCTATGGAGATCGAGAACAAGTCATAGTAACAAGGCCCATCACATCAAAGGCCAAGTGGGTTGTCAACACCAATGCAATTTAAATCAGTTCCCT
>WSFP011461057.1:0-18855 GCA_009831015.1 Picea engelmannii | reverse complement strand
ATCATTAAATTTGGTTTACTTCGTTGATTGCGATTCACTTCAATGACAATTTTTTTTTTTTTTTAATGTGGCTTAAGTTTGGGAAATTCTAGTTGACTTACCTTAACTTAGTTAACATTGGTTCACTTTGATGATTATGGTTGATGTTAGTTGATTTTGGCTGAAAATTTTAAGTATGGTTTACTCTATTCAACTATGGTCGACTTAGTGAACTATTATGGACCTTGACAATTGGGGTTGACTTTCATTGACTTTGGTTTATTGTGGATGACTTCACTAAGTGTTCTTGAGTTTTAGTATGGTTGACATTGGTTTACTTAATCAATTATGGTTGAATATGATTGGAAATGGTTCTCTTATTTCCCTACAGTTCACTATGGTTGAATTAGTTGGCTATGCTTGATGTTAGTTGACTTGATAGCCATGGTTGAATGACATAAACTATGTTGAATTTAACTAAATTTAAAACAATTGTGGTCAACTTTGTTTGAGTGTGGTTTACTTGTATGACTATAATTAAATATGGTAGACTTAAATTGAATATGGTTTCTTATGGTTAACCACCATTGAGTATGGACCACTTAAAAAATAATGGTAATAGTAACAATAATGGTAAAAATTTTATTTCTCTTAGAAAGAGACGTGCGATCCCCTCTGTCGCATTGCAGCTTGAAACCTTATTCACGCGATCCCTTTTGCCATTTTCATGGCCTCCCATGGAGGGGTCTCCAACTCCCCTCCTTTCTCCCCCGACGCCCCAAGTCAGATATATTTGCATTAACCTCCGAGGTTTTGGCCCTTGCCAAGCAATATAAGCCTGCTCAATCATAATTTGTTAAAAAACTGGAGGAAATACCCATCTTTCTGGTTCAATTTGCTTCAAGATCACTTGATTTGAAGTTTGCGAAGAATGGATTAATAGGGAAATTTATGGGGATGTGGAATTCACCCATATCGTTTTATGTGTAGATTGATAATAACTGTAAATCTAAACTAAAAGGTAAGATCTCTTTCTCTTTATGTCATAGGGGTTTCTTGTCATTTATATTTGAGGAAAAGGAGGACATAGATACTATATTTAGGAGTGTGGGCCATACTTTATGGGTACAGTGGGATGTATCTCAATTGTTGGACCCTTGAATTTAACACAAAAAATGACATCCCCTATACGGTCCCTATATGGGTACCACTTCCCTTTATCCCTCATCATTGTTGGAACGATGAGACTATCTGCACTAGGAAACACCCTTAGAAGATATATAAATGGAATAGAACCAAAAGATGGTATTTAGGATTATGCCTGAATCTACGTCGAAGTTGATCTATAGAAGGTATTTTATAGGCTATCTCAGTGACTTTGGATCACTAAACATACCTACAGAAAGTGGATTATGATAAATTGTTGTTCATATGCAACACCTGTCATGAATATGAGAATTTTTCAAAGAGAATTCTAAAAGATCATGTTGATATTTCGGTGGGAGAAGCTAATAAACAATGGAAAAAACCAAGAGAGAAGAGGAAAGCCATAAAACAAGCTCCTCAAACTGAAAAATCTCTAGCACATGAGAGAGATCCCTCCAATCCAAATTCCAAGGAAGCATTGGCCTCATCCTCTGTATCAAACCCCAACAATCATATCCCAACCAAGAACCGATATGAATCCCTCTTTGATGTGGAGAAGGATGAAGAGGAAAGCTCCAAATCAGTTTCCCAAGACCCGAGGGAAAAAATAGAAGAACACTAATTCCTTTAAGAAGTCCCTCAATATGTTCCTTATACGGATCAATAATATAGATACATTTTTAAGAGCTCGAAGGAGGAATAAGATATAGACTCCTCGAAGGTCCCACCCTTTAAAAATCTAGGCAGGAGATCAAATAATCAAAGGAGAGAAGCAGTGGCTCGAAAAGAGATAGAACTGGGAAAATAATGAACTCTTGATGAGCACACCAATAATGAACCAATACCTATAATAAATCAGAGTGGATCCATTCCCCCAAAGGGGAAACCCAAAAAAATATTCTAAATGATAGAAAATCATTTCTTGGAAATGTATAGGGATAGGAAGTGGTATTTTAAAAATTTGTTGGTAGAATCTTAGCAAGACAAGAGTACACTCAGATCCTTCTACTCGAGAAAACAAAAATGAAGGACGATGGGTTCATTCAAGACAAAATATTTATAGGAAAACTAGGTACAAGTTTAGCAATAAGCTCATGAGGGGCCTCAAGAGGGATATGTGCCCTCTAGAACTCCAAACTATTCAAGCTAGAAGATTTGAAAAGAAAAACCAATTCGATGTAAGTGAACTTGTCTCGTCTCCCTTTAGGTAAGGTCTTTTCTATCTTTAATATTTATATGCCTTCTTTGCATCATGAAAAATTTCTATGTTGGGAAACACTGCTTCACGAGTGTAACACTCTTTCCCCCCTCATTCTCAAGGGGGAATTTAATACTAATTTGCATGCTTCTGAGAAAAGATATTGAAGCATTTTCAAAGACTCTACCAATGACTAGATATCAGATCTTGTGTTGGGTCTTAATCTACTAGATGTAAATATTGCAAGTGGATGTTTCACTTGGACCAACAAGTGACAAGGTCTTGGCCACAGTTCCTCATTAGAAAAAATTTATTGGAGTATTATTTCCTTGCCATGTCTTGAATTCTCCCCTAGGAGGACTTAGAACATCACCCCATTTCCTTGTATCTCTCAATTCCTGAACCCCATGGCATGATTCCCTTCAAATTTAACCCTATATGGGATTCTAACCCTACCTTTTTGGACCTTATTTATTCCTCCTAGTGCTCCTAGATTCAAGGTTCCCATGTCTATATATGGGAAGATAAGTTTAAAAATACTGAAGTGTACTTTCAATATTATGTGAGGATTAAAGAAGCAAAAGAAAAAGAAGTAGCAAAGGAGCTTGCACTAAAAATGAAGGAAACTCATATATCAATGGAAACAACTCCTATATCACTTGCCCTCCTTGTACTCCTTGTAGAGGAACAAAGGAATTCCATGGATTACCAAAAAGTACTCACGGAAGAGGAGGAAAATAGGAGAATAAAATCATGTAGTCTTTGGCTTCATGCAGGTGATAGAAATACAAAATTATTTCACTATCAATCCATAGTGAGGATTTGGAAAAATCAAATATATGAAACTCGGGCTGAAGATGGATCCTCCATTTTGGTCCATACTCAAGTCAAAGAAGCAAGAAAACCTCCTCAAAAGTATTCCCTAGATCATCAACCCAATCGATAATGAGGATATCTTTCAACATATAATAGAAGAAAAGGTGTTACTCATTCTGCTGGAAATGAACCATGATAATCCCCCAACCTAGATGGATTCTCAACACATTTTTATCTCATTTGTTGGCACATTATAAAAAAAGAAATGGTTTGTATCGTCCAGTATGTGAAGAAGTCCATTAGGATTGGGGAAATACCAATTCCTCCTTATTATCCCTTATTCCCAAAGAGTCCAACTCCTCCTCCTTGTAACATCCCGCTCTGGCGCATTGAGAAAACTTATTCTTTGAGGACACTTGCTCGCAAGTGATCTGGACTTTTATGATATTAAAACATTTATCCTTGATTATTATGCGTTATGATAGATGACATGATGTTTTACTGCTTTGACATAGACAGGTGCTATTGACTTGGTTTTACTGAGTGTGCAAGGTTTTTGGATCTTGAGAATGCAGAGGCATCGACAAAACCCCTTGGACTCTGGATCGAGTCAGGGAGTGTGCTATTGGGGTTTGATTGTTTTATTGTGATTTTAGTACATTGATTAGATGATATGATGTGGACATGTTCTGACATGATTGTTGATGATGCAGGCTGACGATAACTTGCCAACCAGACTCACATATGGAGTAAAGTGGCCACACACATGACTACCAGAGAGGTTGAGGGAGAGGTGTGGACAACAGCCCTGCCACAGCCTACTAGCTCTCCCGACGTGGCTTGAACTGTAGGTTAACGATTACCTAGTTCGAGAGGATCCACAATGTTGTGAGGGCAGACTGCGACAATCGCTCACAATGGTTCTAAGGGGCGTGCAATAAGGGAGGGGCCTTATTCCTTATAAGCCCTTAGTCTCCCACAAGTTCACCTGGAGGAATGTTGACTCCAGGGGTTATTGATGTCTTCCAATCAATCAAGAGGCAAGTGGCACCCTTGGAGAACGTGGTACATCCTGAAGGGCACGTCACGCAAAAGAAACAAAAGAGGTGAGTGGCACCCTTGGAGCACGTGGTGCATCCTGAAGGGAATGTCACACAAAAGAACAAACGAGGTGAGTGGAACCCTTGGAGCATGTGGCCCTAGGACATTTAACAGCTTAAAAAATCTGTAAACAACTTCCCTAATTAAATGTCACCAAGTTCAGAATCTAAGTCCTAAGTCTAAAACTTCTCTAGGGGTAAAATTTTTTCTAACCTTAAGAAAAATACCCTGTAAAAATAAAAATTTAAAAATTAAACTATAAACCACTTAAGTAATAGTTTTCGTCTTCATAAAATTTTTGGGGTAAAATGAAGAGAGTAAGTATTTAATTAAAATCAGTGGATTTAAAATTATAAGGAATAATTTAATTGTTTAACTTGTGAAAGTGTAAAAGATATTAAATTAAATTTGCGCAACTGCCATTTTTGTCTCTAATAAAAAGGGGAAATAAGAGAATAATAAAAAATTATGAAACTAAGGAATGGAGAAAACATAATAAGGGAAAGAAGGGAACTTATGGTAAAAAACGAGGTCAACTTAGTAAAGAATCGGCAATAAAGAACCTTCTAAATTGAACTAAATTAGCAACATCATTTTTAGGGAAAGTATGTAAAACCTGTAAGGGAATTTAGGGACACCTAGGAGTAAAAATAGGAGTAACTCTAGGTGGATGAGGGAAATAAGACAATTTAATAAATTAAAGAAAATAATTATTGGAGGAATGTGGGGGATGAATGACACTTGTACGAAGGAGATTTTTAGGAGATTTTTTTATTAAAACTTAAATTTAATGATAACATGGAACCAAAGGAATAGGATCTCTAGAAAGAAAGCAATAATAGTTATCCCCTCGATGTCAGGGAGCCTAACTCGCTAAACCAGTGTAAGCAACACAACAAGTGGTACAACCAACGAAGAAGGATCTTGTTTTGGGATAACCCTGAAATTCAGAATGAAGAGCGCCAGACCTTGCCCAATCCCTCAAACCCTCTATCTCAGGCAGGGAAGAAACCAGTCGGGCGCTTTGTTTATTCCTGCTCATTTTTACTCAAAGGCGAATGAGACTTTGGTCATCGATTGACCATGTTCTTGTTTTAGACCGCTCTCCTTTGCAGACTGTGCGGTTCCAGCAACATTTTAGTATTCCCTTTTTGGTATTGGTTCAATAAAGATAAAGGCCATTGGTTGGGACTGGACCATTTTAGAAATAGATGACAGCTGGAGGTCTATTGAAAATAGCATTAAAGGCAAACAATCTACCTTTTAGATAAATGCAATCTCATTTATTTTAGTTACAGTTCCAATAGCAATCTACCTTAATTTAAATAAAAGCCATCTACTTTTTTCCAGTTAATATTTTATAACCGCAACTATGTTATTTTTTAGTATTCCTATAGCAATCTACCTTTTTAAATAAAAGCCATCTACTTTTCCGATTAACATTTCATAGCATAAACTACTTTATTATGTTAGTCTTAAAACCTAGTAATCTACCTTGTTTTAAATAAAGCAATCTATTTTAGTTGATATTTCATAACAAGAACTTACTTTATTCAATTGTAATGAAAAGAATATGAATTACAATAAAAAATAACTTTATTTACAATGTGATCTACAATATGATTTTCGTTATGATTTTAACTCATTATGTTCATCATCTTTATTTTTATTTGCAATGTTATCATAATGTGAGTTTATTATAATTTATTGGTTGAAACATGTAATGGTAATGTTCTTGCAATATGAAAAATGTTATGTTAGCATTGATAACATATGAATGTAATATCATGGTTATTTTCTTTACAATGTTATTGTAGTATAAAAAGTAATGATATGGTTTATTGATTGTAAGGTTAATTTAATTTATTCTTATTGACAACATGTAAAAGGTGAGGTCCTTGAAACTAAGTACAATAATTTATTATGATTTAGTTAATGGGGAAGTTTCAATTAATTATATGTACTTATTTTAAGGTTGGGTTGGTAACTTGTCGACTAATGGAAATCATATGGAGTGATTGACCTTTTCTTTAATGCCAGATTGAGTCGTAGTAATTGCCGAGTCTTAAATCATGGTTGGTTGTTGTCAAAATCCCTTCTGACTTGTGCCTTCTGTGGAGGACATGGATGTTCATTTAATAGATTGTACCTTATGGTATTATGCGCTTTAGACATGCATTGCAGGACTCACAATGTAGGTTGGAATAAGCAGTGTTAATTTCTTTATTGGCTTTATTAATGGTCATTGTCTTGTAATGTGAATGTTATTCTTGCAAAGTTATTATAACTTAAAATAAAATGGTGTTGTCATTTTATGGCAATGATATTGTAGTTTTATTGTTTGGATAACACATAAGATGTAAGGTGATTGTTATTTTTCCAAAGTTAATGGGATATAAATGTAATGTGTTTATTATTTCATGGTAGCGTTATTGTAATTTTTATTGTTATTGATAAACACATATGGTGTAATGTCCTTGAATTAAGTACAATAAATTATTCTGAGTTAGTAGATGAGTGTTGTTCATTTTAAATAATGTTGTACTTGGTTGGTAAACCTTGGCGGGATGTAGATGCCTCCATGTTCCTCAGAACACTCGCCATCCCTGAGGCCTTAAATGGTTAAAATAGATGGGAACCTGGGCTTGAGTGTTGAGTATGTGTCTTGGAGGTCCTAACCATTCCAGGGTAGGACGGGTAGGTAGTCAGTTGTATTATTGTCGGTTGATTGTCGTTCATTGTTTGCAGAGGTTTATGTGCGTCTTAGATCTTATGTTGTCATGACATTGCATGTGTGATGTTCATCGTCGTATGGCAACGTAGAGGCAAATGCATTTATTATCCTTGTACACACACACACACACACACAAACAAAAAATAAATAAAATTACACCTGTTATAAGAGGTTGTCATCATAATGAGGAGGATCGTTACATATGGTATCAGAGCGGGTTCAACCCGCGACTTGGGATCGCTACGGGTTTCGTTGACATGATATGATTATACTGTTGCTAATCGAGTTGATTATGTGCATGCAGGTGATCATGGTTAGAGGATGTCGTAGAGGCAGACGATGGGGTGCTATGGGAGGGGGTGCGACACCTCTAGTAGCATTCGTGCCTGAGGGGTAAAACCCCCAGGGAGACGAGCAGGTTCTCGGACAAGAGAAGATAATAGTTGGCGATGTAGTTTGGATGATGAGATCCTTTTAGCGCATGTCTGAGGCACTGATCAACCGTTTTTACAGAGATGAGGCCAGGGCGCTGGAACCCGCTGAGGCTCTACCGTGCACACTGGTCGTTACCGATAGCATTCACCGTGAACTTGAGAAAGTCAAATTTCCTGAGTTATTTGGTGCCCCAGACGGTGTCACTGTCGAGGCATTGTTGGAGAACATGGTAATGTGAATCACACTTTGCGATTATACCTCCAACATGGAGGTTCGCATGGCGGTCTTTCAACTAAAGGGGAGGACTCTCCTATGGTGGAAGACGCTCCTACCATAGCTAAACATGGTCGTCGAAGACGTTTCATGGGAACTGTTTGAGGAACAGTTCCAAGAGAGGTACCTTTCAGAGGAATTCATTGAGCATCAACTCAATGAGTCCAATGCCTTACGACAGGGAGGTCGTACGGTGCATGAGTACGAGACCCATTTTATGGAGCTTCTCCGATACAGTCTGCACCTTAACACTGAAAAACTTAAGGTCAACAAGTTCGTGTTTTTCTTTAATGGCAACCTGCGTGCAAAGGTTAGGATTTTTATGCCTCAAACCTTGCATAATGCCATCCAGAAGGCCCTCATAGTAGAGGAAGAGCTTATCAGTGGGGGTCAGACTAGGAATCCAGTGAGACCAGCAGGGAAGGTTCCATCTGGAACATAGCAGAACCAGACATCAGCGAGACATATGCTAGGAAATCGTGGCTTCCAGAGGGGATCCACTTTCACTACACCTCGGTGATTGCCACCTCAGCAACGGACACCTTATCAGGGACCACAAGATCAGCAACAACATCGCCCGTAGCAGCAGTATCTTAGGCATGTTCAGAAGCATAGACCAGGGTTCCAGGCCAGTGGGTCGTCATCTTCTACTTCAGGTACTAGGGCTACTGGGTCGAAGAAGGGGTGTTGGATGTGTGGGGAGCCACACTAACAGCGCGACTATCCTGTGGAGAGGACCCAAGCGTCCGGATCAGCAGGACCCACTACCGTGGGAGATATGGGAAAGGGCCATTGGATTCATGCAATGGTGAATAACTGCCAGGAAGAGCATTAGTCAACTTTGCTCGAGATGACAGGTACTTCCATTGACCATACCGTTAGTATTTTGATAGATCCCGACGCTACTGAGAGTTTCATTTCTAGTGCAGCGCTAAAAAGGATTAAGGTAAAGGAATTCAAATAGGACAAGTTTATCTTTGTAGAGATGCCTTCGGGAGACAAACAGAGGGTTGGAGGAAAGGTTACGGGCTATGCCCTTAACCTAGGAGAGTTTGTCACAAGGGCCAACCTATATGTCACGATCTTAGGATCTTATGATGTCATGATTGGTATGGATTGGCTAGAGTCGCATGAGGCGATACTCAACTGTAAGACAAAACGGTTGAGCTTGGTCGATGACGAGGGACAAAGACATGTGATTGTAGGACGAAACCAGGGATTTTCCCTGAGGTTCATCTCTTCCTTACAGTTAAGGAAGAGTATGCGCAAGGGGTGCAAGATTTATGTGATCGTTGCACTAAATGAGAAGGGAGAAGCAAAAGGTCTAGAACACCTTCCGGTGGTGAGAGAGTTTTCGGACGTGTTTTCAGAGGAGTTACCTGGGATGCCGCCGGAGAGGGAATTGGATTTTATGATAGGCCTAAAACCGGGGATTGAACTAATAGAAAGAATGCCTTATCGGATGTCCACCCCATAGTTACATGAGTTGAAAATGAAACTGAAGGAGTTGCTAGACCTAGGACTGATACGTCCTAGTGTGTCACCGTGGGGTGCACTGGTTATTTTCATATGAAAGAAGGACAGATCGTGGAGGCTTTGCATCAACTACCGTCAACTAAACAAGGCCACGATCAAGAATCAGTATCCCTTGGCAAGAATTGATGATCTGTTCGATCAAATGAAAGGTGAAATAGTGTTCTCCAAGATTGATTTTCGATCATGGTATCACTAGTTGCGGATCAAGGAGGATGGCGTCCCTAAGACTGCCTTTAAGATAATATTTGGACATTATGAGTTTACTGTTTTTCCCTTTGGACTGACAAATGCCCCAGGAGTATTTATGAGTTTGATGAATGGGGTGTTCCATGAGTACTTGGACAAGTTCGTCCAAGTATTCATTGATGATATTTTGATCTACTCTCGGACAATGAAGGAGCATGACGATCACTTACGCTTGGTACTACAATGTTTGTGAGAGCACAAATTGTACGGGAAGTTGTCCAAATTCTCTTTTTATCAATTGAGGATTCACTACTTAGGGCATGTCATCTCCAGCGAAGGTATCATCGTGGATGCAGCCAAGGTTGAGGCTATTATGGAATGGCCTTTGCCGACGAATGTCACAGAAGTGTGTATCTTTATGGGTTTAGCAGGATACTATCGACGTTTTGTTGAGGGATTTTCAAAGATAGCAAATCTGATCACGAAATTGTAGAAGAAAAATAAGTAGTTTGTTTGGACCGAGAAATGAGCGAAAGCATTTCGAAGGCTTAAGAAGTTGTTAACAAAAACATCGATACTAAAGGTCCCTGACATGGACGTAGACTTCTTGGTATGCACAGATGCATTCAAGGAAGGTTTAGGCTGAGTCTTGATGCAAGATGGACGAGTGATTTCTTACATTTCAAGGAAACTAAGAAGGCATGAGGAGAACTACGTGACACACGATTTGGAGTTATTAGCCATCGTATATGCATTGAAGGTTTGGAGACACTACCTTGTTGGTCAAAAATTTGAACTAAAGATGGATCATTGTGGACTATAACACATTTTTACACAAAGCGACCTGAACGCGCGACAATGACGTTGGTCAGAATTGCTTAGCGAGTACGACTTTGAGATTACTTACATAAAGGGAATAGTGAACCGAGTGGCGGATGCTTTGAGTCAGAGGCCATGCATCTTTTCGGTGTTGCCTCTTCAGATGAATCTACGTGAAAAGATTCTAAATTTACAGTGTGATGACAACTGGTACAAAGAGGTCGAGGTTTTTATCAGACAAAACACAATGATGGTACCATGATATGAAGGATTTTCTTTTGATAGCGATGGGTTATTGAGGTTCAAAGATCGGATTTACGTACTGCCAAACGACAAGTTGAGTATGTTGATCCTAAGTGAGGCTCATAGAGCATTTTACATGGCGCTCCTGGGAGTCACAAAGATGAGGGCAGATCTTAAACCCTTATTCTTTTGGAGGGGAATGAAGGTCGACATAGTATCTGGCCAGGTGTCTGAAGTGTGAGCAGGTAAAGGATGAACATAGACACCCAACAGAATTACTACAACCACATGCCATTCCGGAATCGAAATGGGAGGCCATTTCGATGGATTTTATTGTTGGATTTCCACTGACAGCAAGGAGACATGACTCAATTTTCATAGTAGTAGACACTTTGATGAAGAGTGCTCACTTTATTTTGGTGCATACGACGTATCAGGCACCTGACATTGCTAGAGTTTTCATCAGTGAGATTGTGAGGCTGCATGGACTGCCTAAGAGGATTATATCTGATCAAGGATTGGTGTTTACTGGATGATTTTAGACGAGTTTCCAAGAGGCCTTGGGAACCCAACTTAACTTTAGTACTGCATATCACCTGGAGACTGATGGGTAGACAGAACGAACAAACTAGACTTTGGAAGAAATGTTGCGCATGTATGTAATGGACCAACAAAAGCGTTGAGAAGAATTCTTGCCTCTAGTAGAGTTCGCTTACAACAATAGTTACCAGAGCACCATTAAAATGGTGCCTTTCGAGTTTCTTAAAGGGCGACTATTTCGAAAGCCCTTGAGTTGGGATCGACTTGAGAATAGGGTCCTGGTGGGACCAGAAGCAATCCAAGAAATGGAAGAGCAAATGCAAACCATAAGACAGAGTATTAAAGAAGTGCAGGATCGACAGAGGAGTTATGTCGATGTGGACCAAGTCGACCGTAGTTACGAGGTTGGCGATCGAGTCTTCTTGCGGGTTAAACTGCATAAGAGTTCGATCAAGTTTGGAAAGGGAGCTAAAATCTCTCATAGGTTTGTGGGACCTTTTGAGATTATGGAGAGAAAGGGGCTCGTGGCCTATCGACTAGCCTTGCCTGATTCTTTGAGGCGTATGCATGATGTTTTTCATGTATCGATTTTGAGACATTATATTAGTGATCCTACACATGTGATTGACATGATTTCCTTACAGGTATCGGACGAGGGAGAGATCATGGCTGAGCCAGTCCGCATCTTAGATCATCGCATTTGATAGTTACGACGTCGAACGGTAGGCCAGGTCAAGGTCCAGTGGGACAATTATAGTCTGCACTCAACGACCTGGGAGGACGCATATGATATGCGCCAGCAGTTTCCATTTTTGTTTGATAGATAGACATATGATATTGTGATACACTTATTTCAGCATTTATACTGTGAAACTTCGGGACAAAGTTTAGACCAAGAGGGGGTGTGTGTAACATCTCGCTTTGGTGCACTGAGAAAACTTATTCTTTGAGGACACTTGTTCGCAAGTGATCTGGACTTTTATAATATTAAAACATTTATCCTTGATTATGATGAATTATGATAGATGACATGATGTTTTACTACTTTGACATAGACAGGTGCTATTGACTCAGTTTTACTGAGTGTGCAGGGTTTTTGGATCTTGAGGATGCAGAGGCATCGACAGAACCCCTTGGACTCCGGATCGAGTCAGGGAGTGTGTTATTGGGGTTTGATTGTTTTACTGTGATTTTAGTATGTTGATTAGATGATATGATGTGGACATGTTATGACATGATTGTTGATGATGCAGGCTGACAATAGCTTGCCGACCAGACTCACATATGGAGTAAAGGGGCCACACACACGACTACCAGAGAGGTTGAGGGAGAGGTGTGGACAACATCTCTACCACAACCTACTAGCACTCTCGCCATGGCTCGAACTATATGTTAACGATTACCTAGTTCGAGAGGATCCACGATGTCATGAGAGAAGATTGCCATAGTCACTCATGACGGTTCTAAGAGGAGCACAATAAGGCGGGGGCCTTATTCATTAGAAGCCCTTTGTCTCCCACAAGGTCACCTGGCGGAGTGTTGACTCCAGGGGTTATTGATGTCTACCAATTAGTCAAGAGGCGAGTGGCACCCTTGGAGCACGTGGTGCATCCTGAAGGGCACGTCGCACAAAAGAAACAAAAGGGGTGAGTGGAACCCTTAGAGCATGTGGTGCATCCTAAAGGGCACGTTGCGCAAAAGAACAAACGAGGCAAGTAGCACCCTTGGAGCACGTGGTGCATCATGAAGGGCACATTGCGTGGATGATGATGAAGCAACAAAACTAAATGGCCCTAAGACATTTAACACCTTAAGAAATTATTAAACAACTTCCCTAATTAAATGTCTCCCAGTTCATAATCTAAGTCCTAAGTCTAAAAATTCTCTAGGGGTAAAATTTTGTCTAACCTTAAGAAAAATACCCTATAAAAATTAAAATTAAAAAATTAAACTGAAAACCACTTAAGTAATAGTTTTAGTCTTCATAAAATTTTTGGGGTAAAATGAAGAGAGTAAGAATTTAATTAAAATAAGTGGATTTAAAATTGTAAGGAAGAATTTAATTGTTTAACTTGTGAAAGTGTAAAAGATATTAAATTCTTAATAAAAAAGGGAAAAGGGTTAATTTGCACAACTGCCATTTTTGTCTCTAATAAAAAGGGGAAAGAAGGGAATAATAAAAAATTAGGAAACTAAGGAATGGAGGAAACATAATCAGGGAAAGAAGGGAACTTATGCTAAAAAATGAGGTTAACTTAGTAAAGAATCGACAATGAAGAACCTTCTAAATTGAACTAAATTAGCAACATCATTTTTAGGGAAAGTATGTAAAACCTGTATGGGAATCTAGGGACACCTAGGAGTAAAAATAGGAGTAACTCTAGGTGGGTGAGGGAAATAAGACAATTTAATAAATTATTGGAGGAATGTGGGGGATGGATGACACTTGTACGAAGGAGATTTTTAGGAGATTTTTTTATTAAAGATTAAATTTAATGAGATTAGGGAAAGAATGGAAGTTTGAAAATTCTATAAAAGAGAGAGAGGAGAAGGAAAAAGGAAATCGACTATTAGCGTAACGTTACGCTACCGGATTTGTGACTTGACTGATTACTTGTGGGGAGTTGGGTTTTCCCAGGTTGGATAGGAGTGGTAGCTCAGCCTTGTGAGGCGAGCTGGGAGCTAGACGTACCATCTGGATATTGTGTGGCCCCTTTGTGGCTCGAGGGGCTAAGGTGGAAGGAGAGTACCCCTAGAGTTGGCTGGGAGTTACCGGTGTAGTCTCGACGGTCGGTGAGCGAGAGTGGCACAGAGCTCATGGACATCCTTCAGGGCGGGCGATCAAGCAAAGATACACTCATCTATTTTGTAAAGTAGAATGCATTAGGAATTTTATGCTTAAGTTGTATTTTGATTGTAAATGGATGAATTCCGCCTTGAGTTTTTGCCCGTTTGATTGATTGCCTAAAATTATTGTGGTCAGCATTTTAGTTTGGGTTTTACTATTCCTTAGTTGGGATCTTTAAGTTTCTACGTTACTCTTGGTGATGTATTTCACGGTTGTGGTAATTAGCATTTAAATTATTGTTGTATAGTTTTACATCATTGACATTTACTGATATAGTGGTAATGAATTGTTGTATATTCTTAGGTGCGTTGAAATGGTGATTTTGTGCGGTAATAGATACAACCATTTTACTTCTGTCTTTTACATAAATAATAAAAGAAAAATTTTGAGCTCCTTCTGTATGGATGTAACGCTGATTTCGTTTTGTAATAGGTATAGACTTCTTACTTCTGATTACTTAACTAGATAGGGGAAAATGTTGAATTCATTCTGTGATGCGGGGGTAAGGGTGATTTGTTCTAGAAAAATCCTTCTTGGGCATTTTTGTGTTGTAAAACTGGTTCTGAAAATTTGTTCTGGCATTTCCATTTTCGTAACATTTTGAGAATCGATATGGAAATTACATGATGGCAACTCGTTCTGGCGTTTTCATTTTTGCAAGAGTAATTCTGAGAATTCGTTCCAGAATTTCGTGCTGGCAAATTTAGTTTGGCACCTTGGTTTTGGTGAGAGGTTTCTGAAATTCAATTCGTCACCCTCATTTTTGGTAAGATGGTTCGGAATTTGCTACTAGAAACTCGTTTGTGTATTGTTGACTGCCTATCTGTTCCTTTAATCAAACAGTGACAACAATTATCCTCATTTCAGAAGTTGTTTTATGACCCAGGGATTCCAGGCTAACAAAGCTTCTTGAATCATTATTAAGTTACCTAGGTTATAAGTTAATCCCGTAGTGTGGTGGCTTTCCTGATCAATTTCGTATTTCTCTCGGCCCTAGCATTCTGGATATCCTCAGTTGTTCTTTAAAACTAGAAATCTCTTTGTCTCTGTGCCAAACCTATAGATCTTTGTTTTACATATGTCCTCTCTTTGTCCATAATAGAACTAGAAATCCAGGTAGCTATCAAATCAACGAAGTCTTGTCCTCAATGTGTTTTTGAAGTGAACGCAGTAGCAAAAGATGTGGAACACTTTTGGGATATTCGTTTGGTAGATATTAGTCAGCTACATTGATGGGAATAGGTTAGTTGGTCCTTTGGAATATTTTCTTGCAGTCTCAGTTTGTTTTCAATCGAGTTCTATCTTTCGGGTATCAAGAACATGGAACCAAAGGAATAGGAGCTGTAGAAAGAAAGCAGTAACAATCAGTCCCTCGATGTCAGGAATCCCAACTCGCTAAACCAGTGTAAGCAACACAACAAGTGGTACAGCCAACAAAGAAGGATCTTGGTTTGGGATATCCCTAAACTTCAGAATGAAGAGCGCTAGACCATGCCCAATCCCTCAAACCCTCCATCTCAAGTAGGGAAGAAACTAGTCGGGCGTTCTGTTTATTCCTACTGATTTTTACTCGAAGGAGAATGAGACTGTGGTCACCGATTAACCGTGTTATTGTTTTAGAATGCTCTCCTTCGCAGACTGTGTGGCTCCAACAACATTTTAGTATTCCCATTTTGGTATTAGTTCGATAAAGATAAAGGCCAGTGGTTGGGACTGGACCATTTTAGAGATAGATGACAGTTGGAGGTCTATTGAAAATAGCATTAAAGGAAAACAATCTACTTTTTAGATAAATCAAATCTCATTTATTTTAGTTACAGTTCCAATAGCAATCTACCTTAATTTAAATCAAATCCATCTACTTTCTTCCAGTTAATATTTTATAACTACAACTACGTTATTTGTTAGTATTCCTATAACAATCTACCTTTTTAAATAAAAGCCATCTACTTTTCCAATTAATATTTCATAGCAGCAACTACTTTATTATGTTAGTCTTAAAACCTAGTAATCTACCTTGTTTTAAATAAAGAAATCTATTTTAGTTGATATTTCATAACAAACACTTACTTTATTCAGTTGTAATGAAAAGAATATGAACTACAATAAAAAGAAATTTATTTACAATGTGATTTACAATATGATTTTCATTATGATTTTAATTCATTATGTTCATCATCTTTATTTTTATTTGCAATGTTATCATAATGTGAGTTTATTATAATTTATTGGTTGAAACACCTAATGGCAATGTTCTTGCAATATGAAAAATGCTATGTTAGCATTGATAACATATGAATGTAAGATCATGGTTATTTTCTTTACAATGTTATTGTAGTATAAAAAGTAATGATATGGTTAATTTATTGTAAGGTTAATTTAATTTATTTTTATTGACAACATGTAAAAGGTAAGGTCCTTGAAACTAAGTACAATAATTTATTATGATTTAGTTAATGGGGAAGTTGCAATTAATTATATGTACTTATTTTAAGGTTGGGTTGGTAACTTGTCGAATAATGGAAATCATATGGAGTGATTGACCTTTCCTTTAATGCCAAATTGAGTCGTAGTAATTGTCGAGTCTTAAATCATGGTTGGTTGTTGTCGAAATCCCTTCTGACTTGCGCCTTTCGTGGAGGACATGGATGTTCATTTAATAGATTGTACCTTATGGTATTATGTGCTTTACACACGCATTGCAGGGCTCACAATGTAGGTTGGAATAAGATGTGTTAATTTCCTTACTGGCTTTATTACTGGTCATTGTCTTGTAATGTGAATGTTATTCTTGCAAATTTATTATAACTTAAAATGAAATGGTGTTGTCATTTTATGGCAATGATATTGTAGTTTTATTGTTTGGATAACACATAAGATATAAGGTGATTGTTATTTTTGCAAAGTTAATATGATATAAATGTAATGTGTTTATTATGTCATGGCAGCGTTATTGTAATTTTTATTGTTATTGATAAACATATATGGTGTAATTTCCTTGAATTAAGTACAATAAATTATTCTGAGTTAGTAGATGAGGGTTGTTGTTTGTTTTAAATAATGTTGTACTTGTTTGGTAAACCTTTTGTGTGCTTGGTCTGCTTGTGTTTGGCGGGATGTAGATGCCTCCATGTTCCTCAGAACACTCGCCATCCCTGAGACCTTAAATGGTTAAAATCGATGTGAACCTGTGCTTGATGGTTGATTATGTGTCTTGGAGGTCCTAACCATTGCAGGGTAGGATGAGCGGGTAGTCGTTGTATTATTGTCGGTTGATTGTCCTTCATTGTTTGTAGAGGTTTATGTGCATCTTAGATCTTATGTTGTCATCACGTTTCATGTGTCATGTTCATCGTCGTATGGCGACACAGAGGCGAATGTATTTATTATCCTTGTACACACGCACACACACACAAACAAAAAAAAAGAAAATTGCACTTGTTATAAGAGGTGGTCGTCATAACGAGGAGGATCATTACACTCCTTTTATAGATTTTGTCCAATATTACTCTACAATTTTTCTTACAAAATCATCTCAAAGGTCATAGCTAAAATAACTAATCCATTGCTATTGAGGCTAATCTCACAGGACCAAGGAGGCTTCGTCGAAAAAAAAATGTTTGACAACAACCTCCTAGTGGAGGAGGCTATAAGTTTCAACAAGGAGTGGGGGATAAATGGATGGTCATAAAGATAGATATGGGCAATGTCTTTGATGGAGTTCAACATGGCTTCCTCTTCACCATTTTGACAAAAAAATGGGTTTGGTCTCGATTTCTTTGCATGGATCTGTTCTTGCATTATATATCCATGGATTTGTCCACTAATTAATGGTTTAATTAGTAGACCAGTTGATTTTGTTAATATATCTAGAGGGTTGCGGCAAGGGTTCCCCCTCTCCCCCCTCCTCTACATTCGAATGGTGGAAGACTTAGGTAGACAACTCAAGAAAGAAAGAACGAAAAAATCCATTCCCCCAATAAAAATTACAAGAGGAGAAAGAAGAATCAGTCATTCACAATTTGCATATGATACTCTTCTCTTGGGAAGAACCTCCTCGATCATTGAAAAAATATTCAAGGAGATATTGGAGGAATTCATGCGAGATTCAAGGGGAAATATCAATCCACAGAAAATCCATGTTTATGTTTGGAATACTCACTCCATAATGAAAACAAATATAAAATAAGTTCTTTAGTACCCTCTAGTGGAGAATTGCAACTCATTTAGATATTTGGGCATTCCCATATGCCTTAATTCTCTCTCAAGATCTTCCTCGTCTCCATTTTTGGATAAAATCAATACCAAATTCAACCAATGGGGCTCCAAGTGGTTAAACCCGGCTCGAAGAGTGATACTAATAAAATCTATCCTCTCTATACTACTTGTATTCCAACTCTCTTCTCTTCTTTCCCATGTTCACATCAAGCACTCAATTGCTCAAACAAATCGGAAAATTATTATGATTGGGGGAATCCAATACCAAAAGAATGCATCTTATCAAATGGAATGTGGTCGGGGCACTTAAAACCCATGACAGCTTGGGAATATTTAATCCATATCTATCTAATCTGGCGCTTGGGGAAAATATCCTTTGGAGACTTGTTTAGAGGAATCAAGAGTGGTGGAAGAAATTAATTATACATAAATACCTCTCTGGGATACATTAAGGTGCCTTGACTATGATCCTACTTACACTAATGATTCTCCAATATGGAAACTCTTGAAAGCTTCAATGTCTCTTTTACAAAGAAAAACCACTTGGATACCTAGAAATGGTTGCAAGATTTCCATTTGGGAAGATAACATTATGGGGAATCTGCAACTTCAAAATAATTTATATCTCACTCCTCTGCTGGATTGGTGTAAGGAGAATGACATTCTCTCCATTTTCCACATCTCTAAATGGCATCCCTCTTGAGGGTGGGAGGGATGGAAAATTTTGGGTCTCCCTTTGCACCTCCAGGAGTTTTTTTCTGACCACCTTCATGAGATTTTTTT
>WSFP011461054.1:0-18856 GCA_009831015.1 Picea engelmannii | reverse complement strand
CCTATCAAGGTGAGATCGATGATATTAATTTGAATCATCAGTTTCAATATTTAGAAGTGTATTTCAATGTCCATAATATAGATGAAGACAAGAAAATTTCATTTTCCTAACTGAAACTAGAGGGTCATGCATTAACCTAGTGAGAAATCCACACAAAGACACTTAGGTTGGAGGTGATGCACCAATAACTAAGTGGGAGGAATTTAAAACCCTTATTAAGTCCCATTTCTACCCTATTAGGTATGTAGAATACAAATTGATCTATTGGAATCACTTCAAGCATAGGTAAGGACAAAGTCTGTAGGAGTACACCACCAAGTTCAAGAACATGGTGATAATGTTGGGTACCTCTCCCAATAACCCAAACATACTCCTCAAGTACCTACGGGGTTTACACAATCATTTTCAAAATAAAGTGATTCTCTTCAAATCAAGGACTATTGATAAGGCCTATGTGAAAGAAAAATACTTGGAGAACATAGGCCATAAGAAAGGGTAACCAAGTGGTTATAAACAAAAAGATCACTGAGATGCTCCCAAGGAGGGGAAGAAGAAGTGGAAAGGAAAATACAAGAAAATGGTATCCACTTCACATCATTGCAAGGGTATAAGAAAACATTGAATTATTAATGGTCATTCCAAAGATAAGTGTTGGAATCTACATATATATTTGAATCCAAAGAACCACAATAAGGATGTCAATAAGAAGAACCTATTAAGCATGGATTCAGGAAACTAGGTAGAGAGAAAATCATATGTGGATGAGAAGATTGTCTGCACTTTGGTGCAGAAGGAGGTGAATCTGAGTATCCTTCATCCAATGGAAGAGAAGGAATTGAGTAAACTCTTACACATTAATATCTACATAAAAAATACCAAGGTACAATAATTTATTCAATTCTTGTTCAAATGCTAATATCATATGAAATGATTTGGTCAGAAATGTTGGGTTGGAGGTTCATGATCATCTGAGACCATATCCATTGGGATGGGTGAATAAGGATGTAGAGATCAAAGTCATTAAATGGTGTCAGATAAATTTTTCTACATGTGAATATTTTATTGATGAATTTGAATTGGATGTAGTACCCCTTGATGTGTGTGGAGTAGTTTTTGTCCTTAAATGTATATGAGGGATGAAATACCCATGCGGAGAGAAAACTAGTACTTACTAGTAAAGGATGGGAAGTCTCATATCATCAACAGACACAAAGGTAAATTGAATATCTCTTTGGTAAGTTCCAATCAAGACAAATTTGATCAGTTCTAGTAAGAAATATGTATTGATTTTCTTAAGATAAAATCAACAATGGGGGAAATTTGTAAGAGTAAAGTGATCCCTAGAGGGATGTACCAACAAGTAGAAACAAAAATTTGAGGAGTTTTTGCAGACATATAGAGGAGTATTATAGGAGCATAAAGGACTACCACCTAAGAGGAAAGTAGAGAATGATATATAATTATTTCTTGACTCCCCATTCCCAAATATTGGCTTGTATAAGTAGTCTATTTTAGAAGCAGATGAAGTGAAGAAACAATTGTAGTAGTTGTTGGAGAAAAGAGTAATTCGACTGAGAACCTCAAATTTTGGGGCACCTATCATCATAATACCCAATATTTATGGGACTTGGTGAATGTGTATCAAATACATAGCTTTGAACAATATCACAATCAAGAATCGATACCCTTTTCCCACGGTTGACAATTTTTTAGACTGATTGCAACATGCCAAGCACTTCACTAAGTTGGATTCGAAATTGGGATACTGATAGGTACGTGTTAAAGAAAAATACACTTGTAAGACCAACTTAAATATAAGTCAATATCTATATGAATGGTTGGTCATGCCTTTCGGTTTATGTAATGCACAATCTACATTTATGCAATTGACGAATGATGTATTGCTACCATATTTATATTAATTTGTAATAGCGTATTTGAATGACATATTAGTCTAATATCTACCTATTAAGAGCACATTCCAAATCTCATGCATGTATTAGAGAATCTAAAAAATCATCAATTATTGGAAAACCTAAAGAAATGTGAGTTTTCTTGGTAGTCAATGGTGTATTTAGGGTATGTGATTGGTAGAGGGGAACTCAAGAAATATCACACAAATATGGATTCCATCATGCAGTGGATATTTCCTACTAATTTCATTGAAGTTGGGATATTTTTGGGGAAATTCCTTACCTACGAAATTTCATGGCATCCTTTTGCAATGGTAGCTATGCCACTCCACGCCATAACATTTGTTGGTAAGAGTTTCCAATAGAGAAAGAATCAAGAAAAATCTTTCGACAAGATAAAATGGAAGATCACTCATGAACCATTTCTTTCATTTCCTAACTTGTAGAATAATTTCTAAGTGGATACAAATGCAAGTGGGTATGCTATTGGAGACGTTTTGATGTAAGGAGGTAAGAAAATATCCTATCATTCAAAAATGTTTCATGGGGGAGTCTTTAACTACCCTACATATGATAAGGAACTCTATGCCTTGGTTCAATTTGTTAAGAAGTGGAATCACTATCTGATGGGAAAGTAAACCATTATTCACATTGATAACTAATCGTTGTAGTATTTGTAGGACAAGAGTAAGATTCAACAAACCAAGCATTACAAGTGGATGGGGGTTTTGCAATATTTTCATCAAGTCATCAAATATAAGAAGGGGATCACTAATAATGTGGTATACATGCTTTTAAGACCACCCCCATCCAAGATTACAACTTTTGTAACTCTTATGAACATGAATCCTTTTACCCATGATGCATACAAAGAGGCATACAAAAAAGATGAGGACTTTAAAGAAGTGGTCAATAGATATATGGCCAAATTTATGTAGAACAAGGAGACAAAAAGGTTGACTATCATATCCAGAATGGGATTTTCTACAATATTGAAAGTATTTGTGTTTCTAAAGTTTAACTATTTCAACTTATCAAATAGGATCACACTTCCAAGGTTGCATGACATTTTTCTTTTGGGAATATAGTTTTAAACTCACAAATGAATTTGTATTGGACTAGAATGCAAGACGATGTATATTGGTATATTAGAGGATGCATTCTATGTTATACTATCAAGCCCATTAATAAAAACCAAGGTTTATACCATCCCTTACCTATACCCACTCGACCATGGGAAATCATTTCCATGGAATTTGTAGGTGGTTTCCCAACAACCAGGAAGGGACATGACTATATGTTTGTGGTAGTTGACAGGTTCAACAAGATGTGCATTCTTATGCCTTGTAAAAATACCATCAAAGGAAAATAAGTAGAAAATATGTTATTTGAATAGGTTTGGGTGCACTTTGGGATGCCAAGGAGCATCATGTTAGATAGGGATACCATATTTCTTAGTGTCTTTTGGACTACACTTTGGGAAAATATGGAAACTAAGTTGAAGAGATATAAAAAATTCCATCCACAAACAAATGGGTAGATAGAAGTAGTCAATAAGACTTTGGTTCAAATTTTGAGGGGTTACAATTAAAATCATCCAAAGACCTGGGATGAAAATATGATCTATATTCAACTCTCTTAAAACAAAGTGATCCATGCTTCCACTAATAAGTCCCCTTTTGAAACTTGCTTTGGATATTTTACACCTTCTCCCTTGGAGGTTGTATATGGACAACAAGGAGGAGTGAGGGAAGACATCATAGGAGAAGCATTGAAAGATGAAAAATTTATTGAAAATATTAGGTAGACACATATGCAAATAAAAGAGACAATAAAGAAGTCACAAGAGCAATATAAGGCCTGACATGATCAACACAAAACTGACAAAAAATTCAAGGTGGGAGACAGTTAAGTATGGTTGAAACTAAACAAGGAAAGACTATAGGGTCTTGGTAAGAATATGAATGATATGAGACATGGTTCTTTTTAGGTATTGGAGAAGGTGGGTGATAATTCCTACAGACTCATTCTATCCCCATACATGCACATTTACTTAGTAATGAATGTGGTGAATTTGAAAGTCTATGAGCCTTCCATGTTGGATTAGGAAACAAAGGAGGGGGTCCTACCTACCAAAAAATACTTAGCACTAGAATCTCAGACATATTTAGTAGAAGATACATTTTTCGTAGAAGTACATAAATAGTAGATAGGGGTAGAATGATATTTGGAAGATTAGGTTGAAAGGACAACTTCCTGGCAAGGAAAAATGTCACTCTAGGGAGAAAGTAGAGGAAAAAATTCCTCATTCAATAAAATATTTTAGGGACCAAAATCCTCCCAAAATGGGGAGGTATAATGTGGATTAGATCATTATATAATTTTTCATCTATCTTGGTACATTTTGGGTGGAAAAATTGGAGGAATTTACTTGTAGGGACCATTTTAGTGGTAGGTCCTAGTTTGGAGATTTGGGGTTTCAAACCTTCAAGAGCCATTTTAAGGAATGAAATGACATTTTTGGGGGTAAAACATTTTCCATAGCCCTTATCCCATAAATGTTATTTTACTCATCGATACCTTTCCAACGGTGTGAAAATCACCTCAATCGAAGCTCATATACAGAAGTTATTCCTCCCACAAGTTAACCTACCTATTTGATCACCATGGTATTGAGTGGATGCCACATCAGCCTCCATTACTCACACATATGGGGTTAGTCACATGGGACTTTCAAGAATATTCTAGAAGGTCCAAAAACCTAACTAAGGTTTGAGGATGAAAAAAACCTAACCCTAGAAAACTATAAAGCTATGTTAAATATTGGGCCTTTAAGAGAAGAAGGGGTTCCATTATTTAGTTTTGTAGTTGTTCCATATTTGAGAAGAACATTTAGGTGTCATATTTTGAAAGGATAACAGAGGAGGTAAGATATTATATAACATCCATTCAAGTTGTTAGTGCTCTGTAAACTTCGTTTGACTGAGAAACTGAACTACAGAGGCAACCTACAAACCAACTTTGAGGCTCGGAACTAGCCTTTCGGACCTGGAGAGGGCTCTCTCTAGAGACTTTGTCTCTATAAAGGATATGGCTTTAAACTATTGGCTATATTTAACACTTTTAAACAATATTTTCTGGTTCTATTGGAGAAAGAAAGAAATACCTTGGGCTATGAAGTCAATTTAAGAAAATGATAGAAACAAATGACTTAGTGACTGAACTTGAGAGGATAAAGGATAAATGAGAAACAATTTTTCGTTAAAAATTGTTGTGTGTGGTGAGATAAAAACACATGAAGCAACTCAGAGCACCCCCAGGGATGACTTCGAAGTTTGCTTAGAAGAAACACAATTGTCTAAATGGTGCGAATCTAGAGCATCGTGCGGTGAATTGTAGATTTGAAATCACATTCTGATTTAGACAAAAATACAGATATGAATATAAAGAAAACAAGAAAGCACACACACAAAGAGAGAATGCAATAGATCAAAATACCACCGTTAGAATATTTTCATCAAATCTTCAGAACTTTTGCATTAATTTTCAATCGGATCAAAAGCTACATTCAATAGTAATTGTCTACATTGTTTTGCCAACCAACCTCGCTTACATTGAAAAGATGGAATATATAGACAAGGGTGTGCCACTCGGGCTACCCTACTTCCTAACTACTATCCCTAGAAATCAGGTTTTGACTACTCTCTTCTTGATGACTCTTCATATGGAACTTTGCCAAAAATAGAAACGGAATGTGCTTGGTCACACCATAATCGCTCGTCTTTTCCACGATGGTTCAGTCTTCAACAAGATATCATCATTAGAGAGTGATGTGTATATTATTTCCTTTGACAGTGTATCTGGACGATCAAGTACTCTGTCAGACTCCTGCCACCAATTGTAACGGACTTGATTTCTGCCGCGCGATCATTTGTTAGTGCATGCAGGTGGTGGGTGATTGCAGACTGTCGCAGGTGTTTCCAAAATGATGACCCAATATCGGGGACCATGTTTCCCCTCAAACTATCATGTGTACAATGTACACCTATCCTTTGGAATAGATGGTATTTCATCGTTGTACATCGTATGTTTTCCGCGCAAATATTTGTCAAAGTCCTCACTTCCCAGTAGGAAACAGGAGGTGGGGAGACAAAATATGTTCCACGTCTAAGAAGAAAAAAATGGAGTCGGTTAATCATGCTTTTGGTCTCGTCTGTAGTTATGATACTCGAAGTGTTCTCCTAAGAGACCAGTTGTGCCTTTTCAGATTCATCACTTGCCTTTGCAGGATTGCATTCCCTTTCAGCTTCTTCTGCATGCTGGCCAGAGCCGCGCAAACATTCTCCATGGTCGGTCCAAATTCCTTGAAGTGCTTTGAATATCTTTCTTCTGACATCCTTTGTGCATCACACAATTGGATGATTGTATCTTGCACTTCCCTGAGCTGTCTCTTTAGCCAAGTCATGTTTACCTCATGGCCTTGTGATGTTGATGCTTCGAGGGTCTTTGTTGCTAATTGTTCTCTTAGCTCCCTGTTTTCCTGGTACAACTAAGCAATAGCAAGTTGTTATTGCTTCATATATTGCAATGGCTCGTGAATATCTGTGCCTTCAGTTTTTGTCCTCCTCCTTTTGATGCAACTTTCTTGACTTGGGCCTTCGATAGGTTCCAACCGAATGGCACACATGAGTAACTCTTCAGCGAATGATTTTGCACGCGACTCACTTGAGACTTGGGACATCCCGGTTTCCTTGTTCTTCCTTGGCTTGACCCTCCTCTGGGGTATTTGTTTTTGGGGGGATAGAGCCTACAATGAATTTCCTTCCTCTGCAACTCTTCCTAATTCATCCTCTACACAGTGTGATGTTACTCTCTCCATGGGTAGAGGGGAATCTCTCTTTGGATCCCTAGGGATGCCCGCTATAAGTAGAAATGAATCCCAGTTGTTTCCCAATCACCTCAACTCCTTAACTATCAACAATTTAATCAGTGAGACATGAGATAGTTTCTTCTTTAGCTAGTTTTCTTTAGCCCGGGCGTTGTCTGTCATTTCTCGAAGGCTTTGGTGTAAGAAGAAAGGTAGATTTAACTGTCTCCTCCCTGTGAAATGCATCAACAATATAATGTGAGGTGAATGTATTCTGTCAAAACTTCCCTCACATGTGAAATATTTCCTAATGACTCCCAGGAGTTTCCGAAAGGGGTCCTGCAGATATCTACTTGGAACACCTACTTCAATTTTCCCATTTAAATAGTCTGGTTTGATGAAATATTTGTGGCACCACGCGTCCAAAGGCATACTTTTGAACCAACTTTCTTCGCATGGAGGGATTTTTGTTGTGGCCGATAGAGTTTCCTCTGTCACCTGAAAAGTGACACCTGCGGTTACCGTGTGGAACCCGTCGAGCCTAAGTGTGAACTGCTCCACTAGTTTCATATTGAATCCTTGGATTTTTCTGCAAAAGTCCATGCATCTGATCTGTTCAAAAGACGCTCTAACATCCAAGTATTTGTTGACCAATGTCAATTTTTGAGGCTCGGGCCCAAAATTCCTTCCACTTTGCGCACCCTTCCTTATGTTCTAAGATGTTTCCATGGTGAAATGTGTATTGTTTTTGCACACGTTGGATTTGGAACGAGCCCAAGGCGGTAATATTGATTGACCTTAGATCGTGAGAATAATTATAGGCAGTGCATAAAATTGGTTGGTGAATAGAATACATGTAGAGAAATCATAATTTATAATTGGATGGGCGAGAGATGGAATCATGCCAGGGGACACTAAATCCATGGTCACTGGAGGTTTCAAAGCAAGATGGAGATTTTTGCATAACATCCATGCGATGGGTATACTTTAGGGCATGTAAAGTACAACTGATAAGAGCTGCAAAGCATACGTGATATGAGCACCGTGATTTTTCATTCTTTTTGAATTCATAATGAGCTGATGATGGTCACTTTGTCTGTCGAAGCAACTTCTATTTAACAACTTGCCTTGACCTTTGGCATGTAAAACCTTCTCTTTTGATAGGACCCAACTCTTTGGTCAAAAACCTTTACCACTCACACATGTTTTGGTTCCGACATCCCTTCCTGACTCCGAGGGCCAACCGACCACTTGCTGACTTCAACCCATTCGTTGTTCAATACCTAACCTCACATGCTTTGACACACGGACTATGACTCGACTAAGATTTACTCTAATTGAAAAAATGATGGCGCTAACAACTAGCTCCAATGGGGATGTTATCCTCCTAGTGAGGTGGAAAAGAACAATAGACTAGGTTCCTGACCATTGGGCCTTATTCAAATTCCAAACTTTGAAACAACAGAAAATAAAAACATAACCTAGACCTTCTTGACATAGTTTCGACAAGAATAAGCATAAACTTAGGGCCTTCCCTACGGGCTTCAGGTTTTTGCTGACACACTGACTCAAAATTCCTTCTTTAAAAACAAAAATGAAATTACCATTTACAATGACATGAAAACTAAATGGACCTTATTGCAACAAATAGTGTTTGAGGAACCTGTCGTTCATAGGCCCCCAACCAATGGAATCTCCATTAATCTCTTGTTGTGCTACTTATATGTCTAATATAATGCACTCATTAATTATCAATCCGGGATTCGTAATCAATAGAGTTACAAGACACTAGTAAGAAAGGTAATTCCAAATGTCACAAGTATAGAATCAAATTATATTATGTATGCTGGAAACAAATCAAGATAGAAAACTACAGTGCACTTTGGTTGTCTTTCACAGAGAGACTATCTATTCCATTAAGGCACATGCAAGTATGAGATGGAATTTGTTTGATAGATCTACTCTGATGTCTGACCCAGAAAACTAATTATGTAATCCACACTTTCTGAAAGAAAATCACACATCAATTAGCATAGCATAGATAGTTCAACATCCAATGTGTTGGTTCTATTGTGGTTCATAATGAACTTCACTACTTCTTCTCCAAGTAGTTTTGACTATTGCTGCCAACAACTATGATCACTCAAGGAAATCAAATTTATGAGAACAAAAAATAGAGCATATGCAAAAATAGAGCAATTAAAGATCTAAGCAATTATAAGATGGGAATCTTAATCTAAGCTACACTGTTATCGTCTAACATAATTAAATCTTTAGCTACTTCACTGTCTATACTATTGAAAACAAACACTAATGCTAATCTACGAAGAGGCTGACCTTTATTGGGCAGTGGGCCCTTGCCGCTTCAATAGGTCAGCTATTGAAGTCTACAGGAAGCTCACTCTTAAGACACACATTACTCTCACTCACACTTCAACACATAAAAATTCTCTTTAACAACTCAACTCATTCTTAATCATAGATAATCAGAATATTGAGATAAAATGAATTTCCATTAATATTTTACTTAGAAAATATGTCATGTACTCTCATACATTGCTTACACATTGATAATATGCTAACTTTCCTCTCTTCTACCATCCTTGCCACAGCTATTTAATAGTCTGCATTGTGAAACACAAGGAGGCAAAGTGATTTGCAAATCAATCAGTTGTTTAAGCTTAATCATTTGATTACATCTTTAGCCTCATCCTCATGACACGAAGTGCATGAGGATGAGGCATCTAACAAACTGTTCTTATCATGGCCTTGCTAAACGAATAGACATCCACCAAGAGGCGAGATCTGGCACTTAACTTAGTGCATTAGGCTCTTCCATATCAGTACCGGATCATAATAGGCAGATGGTACTGGATCCTGATAGGGAGAAAAAGGTGGTACCGGATCACAATAGGGCACAAAAGGTGGTACTGGATCACAACAGGGTGCAAAAGGTGGTACCAGATCGTAACAGGGCATGTTCGTTGGTACCGTATCACCACAGGTAAGATTTAGTACTGGACACGTTTGGTACCATATCAGACAACAACAATCTTGGTGAGTAGGTACTGGATCATGACAGAGTTGGTACAAGAATGCTAGACATCTAGGGGTCAAAGATTCACATATGACAAATCGAGCATTAGTATATGAAATATTTAATTCCTTAACTCAATAAACCACAAAATACATGAATTAACCATACTTTACCTTATGACCTTAATACTGGCAAGTGATAGCATTCTTGTCACTCATTCAAGCTTTAGGTAGGTTCAAAAAGGTATAGGTGAAGAGTAAAATAGGGTAATGAGAATGTCAATTTCAACATTCCCCCATGCCAAAATCATTGCATGTCCTCATGCAATTAAAAACAAAACCCAAAATTTTCAAAACTTGAGACTGTGTTCTTTACTTGGGTGGATCAATGATATTGATGGTTGAAGCCTCTTCTCTTAGCTCCCTTTTGATGACCCTAACATATTGTAGGAGTCTTAATACCTTCTTGATCTTGTTAGAGGTATCCTCATGGTCGTCTTGAATTTGTTGGTTGGTTGTTTTCAACTCCTCATTTTCCTTTTTGATATATCTATCCAAGAGTTGATATTCCTTTACTTTCTGTTGGAGTTCCTGATTTTGTTTTTGTAATTCCCCAATCCTTTTCTTCATTTGTTCTCTTGTCAAGTTATTTGTTGATTCTACCATTGTTGTCTAGGTGCACTCCCTTTCCTCGACTTCCTCCCTCATCCCACATAGAGTAATAGTGGCTTTCTCTTTAGTCAGACTAGGGATGCCATCTTGAATTGGTAGATCCTCAAAAGGGGAGGTAAGGTCGATTGGATCTTCCTATGTATGAGGACTAACTATTGTTTTTCCCTTCTTTGCAATGCTCCTTGTAGTTCTTTTACAAGGAGGTACAGGATCAGGAATGCTTGTAGGATTCCTTTTCTTCCTCACTAATTGTGAAGTGGTGACAGGGGGTTGTGCCACAGACTATTTACTCTTAGTTTATGAGCTATGCTTCCTTTTCTCTATCATTTTCTGCTGGTCCTCTTTCTCAACTGCCACCATGGAAGTCTCCTCAACTACTTTGTTTTTACCTTTTAATTCGGAGATTTTAGAAGTCTTGTTGATTGTGGAGGACGACCCTGCCTTTTTATGTTGGCTCACTGCCCTAGATGATGGTGGAGTTGTTTTATCCTTCTTTCTCTTTTTCTCTTGGGGTTCCTTACTTTTCTTTGGACCATGCTGGGTTTCCTCCACAGATTTGTTTCATGTGGGAAGGTGTTGTGTGATAAGAGTTTTCCAACTAATCCTCTGTTTCCTAAGCTCATGCAAAACTAGCATTTTAATGAAACCTTGATGGTAGATGCTAGTATTTTCTATTTTGGAGATGGATTTAACACCCCTTACCATTTTATTCAAACTCATCCATAGAAAATAGGGAAAATCGTTTTCAGGGTCAAAATGAAACAGGAGCCTAAGGTGATAAATGAAAGTCACGACATACCTGCCTTCATAGGTGACAAATCGTTGAAGACTGGTAATCATTGGATGGTATTCTTCTTTGATGTAATTTCTAGGGATCCCTTTCTTCCAGTCGGGATGTTGATGATCTACCTTCAAGAATTGTTGGCACATCTCTTTTTTAATTCCTACACATTTGAAGTATTTATCTCCTCTGTTAGGCAGTCCCGTAACCTCCCTTACTGTTTCTTCATTAATTATCAGTTGTAGATTGCCTATATGTGTCGTCTCTCCATCATAACATTGTATAAATTCCTGAGATATCTTCTCGTTCCAGCCTGTAAATTTTTCTAGAAATGGTATCCACCCCAATATGGCATATTTTTATTGACATAATTGGTATTCCTCGGTTTCCCTATAAACTTGGAAAACCGGTTCGTGTCTCGTAACAACCATCGTTATAAGTTGAGAAAATGGTTGGGTTGTAGCACAAGGGTGTAGTGAATTGATGGAGGGTTTGGTACAGGACAGGAGCAGGCTTGGAACTGGAGGGAAGCTCATGACAGGGGGAAGTATGGTGATGGTGTTGCAGATGGTAAGTTTGAGTGAGGGTGTTGTAAGGAAAAATTATGACCAAAAGAGGCTTATCTGGATGGCTTCGCCATCAGATAAGCCATTTCTTATCTACCCGTTACTGTAATGATGAGGATAAGGTGTTGGGTATCAGGGTATCATTTTAGAATAGGTGATTGGACTTTCGGGGGGTGATATTAATGTTGGATCGTGGCTCATGATATATGATAGGTTCGTGAATTTGCTTGAGGACGAAATATATTCATGGGTTATCATTGCTATGCGTGCTTCATATTTTGATATGATTTTTGCCTTTAACCATGTTCAAGAGCTATGAGAGGATTAATTAGGTTTAGGCATATAGGTATGAGGGATAGGTGCATGGGTTTAATACTAAGGTCGTAGGATCTAGTATATCTTTTCATATTTATTATAGTTGTATGAGCATAGGAAAATAAATACCATGTTACCTTTGCTTTCACCTTTGTATGATCGATTCCCATAGTATGTGTGACTGCTTGTAAATTGTCAAAATTCATCCTTTTAGACTGAAGCTTCTTGAAAACTTGGTACGGGAATGTCATGTACTTCTGATGTGCGTGTCTTCTTTTGTATTTGGTTTTGCAGAGTGATCATGTAAGTCTGGTAAAGAGATATGAAGGGGCTCTTTGACCTTCCCCCATGCCGAAGATGTTGTATCTCTGTAGCAAAGAATATTCAATCAATTTATATCATAATGGAGAAGGATGATAAGAGCAAAAAGAAACCAATCAAATTTTAGAAGTACAGCTTATCACTTATCATATGATCTCATGCCAGAAAAAAATGAAATCGCCCTACTTTTAATGGATTCTTGACAGAGGTAGCATTCAACAGTGACACAGGGGAATACATATATGTTTTCCATAAGAACATATCCCACCTAAATTGCTTCAAAGTTTTACTATCATTGGATGTTATAGATAAATTTCACAATACGAGTAGATTAGTCTCCCTAGTTAGGGTTCCACTCTTAAGAAGTTTCCTTCTTAGATAGTGTAGGCTTGAGATGTCATATCGTTAAGTTGACTTAGGGTGATTCTCAAATGGACATTTTTCTTGGAGAATTATATTGTTGATTCATCTGGAATTTTGTATCTCATGAAAGTCAATAATGACCTTTACTCTTTTTGTTTTAGATGGAAAAAAGTGGATTTTTCAATCAGACAAGTATAGATGAGACATGTTTCAACCAGAATCCATTGCCAGCAAGCTTGTTCAGTACTCCAGTGGGGTAGTTGTGATAAGTAGTGAGAGGTGCCTTTTCCAGGCAGAATGCCCCATTGCCAACAGGCCTATTCAGTACCCTGATGGGTTTGCCTAGTCATACCACAGACTGGTACCCGCTGCCAGCAGACCTATTCAGTATCCCGATGGGTTAGTCTCTTAAACCCTTTTTCCATCAAAGGCTTCTTGTCCATAGTCACCTATTTTGGTTTTTATTAAAGAGTGCTTTGCACGGTGACAGGGGAGGCTCGTCTGAAAACCTTTTTACAGGGTGCGATGGTATTGGGTTGGAAGGAATATACTCTTCTTTTGTATGTCTTTTAAAGATTTTTTTGAAGGAAAGATAAACTTTTATGCACATTATTTCTTTAGTGTGATCCAGATGTATAATTTTGTCTGAAGTTGTCCATAAGAGAATGACCTAAAGTTTCCTTGGGGTACTGGTACATCCTCTGCCATAAAAATTTTGGTAGTGTGCCCATGGTAGAGTGTGTTCATATACTCATATGTTACTCTTTAATAGGATAATCCAATGAATACTATTGAAATCTGGTTAGGGTGAGATAGTTTCTTATAGGCTAATATATTTTTCCTTTAAATCATGTTGAATACTGGGTAAAGGCAACTTCTAGTCTTTAAAGTGGATTATGGTTCTTTGAGCAATCTAGGTAAAGATTGTGTCCCTCTTTTTAGTTTGTTTTTAAGAAACAGAACCAAAAGAAATTAAAATACTTCTCAACAATAGAACCAAAAGAAATTAAAATATTTCTCAGCAACAGAAACAAAAGAAATTAAAATACTTCCCTTTAGTTGTCAACAAAAGGGTTGTTATTTGATAGTTCTTTTGGTTCCGTGGTTCTGTCTTAAGTGGTTGTTGCATGGCTTCATACTTCAGATTTATTGACATAAGATTTTAAAATATGCTTTGTCAATATGTCTTGATAGTACTGTAGAAGGACAGACTCTGGTAACAGACTGGTAACGGACTGGTACTAGACCAGAACATGATTTCTGGTACTGAAACAAAGAAGAATATTGTTGATGCCTACAACTGATATTTAGCAAATTCATGAAGGATCAAATAGATTATTAAAAAATTGCTTATGAAAGAAAAGAAAATTTGCGAAAGTAAAACAAAAGGAGGTAAAGGTCTTTTGTTACCTTCAGCTTATTATCAAAATTCGATCACACCTATGTACAAAAAGTTTCAAATAAACCAATCAATCAATGTGGGTCAGTAGGAGGATATCCTTCCTTACTGATCATCTGCATGTTTGAATTCTGTAGTATACGAGTCAAGAATTCTTCTTTTGACAGAAGTTTGTTGTAAATTCGCAACTGGTGACCATTCACAAGTAGCGGTGTTTGTTGTTCATCAATTGTCTTTATCCTGATTGAACCATTATCGTAGATAGTGTTGATTTCATAAGGTCCCATCCAATGGGTGGTTAAATTACCTTTGAAGTTCTTGAATCTGCTTTCATACAATAGGGCCCAATCTCCTTGTTGAAATTTTTTCTTTTTGAGATACTTGTCATGCCATTTTGTTCTCCATTCTTGAATGAGGGTAGTCCTTTGGAGTGCTTCCTGGATGGTTTCATCCAACTCATTAAGATGCAAGAGTCTTTGTTGTTGGGCTTCATCCAAGTTCATGCCAACTTGTATTGCAGTCCTGAAGGTTTTGATCTAAAATTCTATGGGGAGAAGCACCTGCTTCCCATACACTAACTCATAGGGTGTATGTCCCGTACGCTAACACCATACACTAACTCATAGGGTGTATGCATGAGCTTAGGAAACAGAGGATTAGTTGGAAAAATCTTATCACACAACACCTTCCCACATGAAACAAATCTGTGGAGGAAACCCAGCATGGTCCAAAGAAAAGTAAGGAACCCCAAGAGAAAAAGACATACACTAACTCAATTTAATATCAATATTATTGATAGACATACACTAACTCATAGGGTGTATTCCTCCAGGTGATTCTATAATCCCATAAGGCTTCTAATAATCTGTCAGCCCAATCCTTATGGTGCAGCTGTACTGTTTTGGTAAGAATGGACTCAATAACTTTGTTGGTGGATTCTACTTGTTCATTTGCTTGTGGATGATAGGGTGTATATTTACTTTGTTTGATTTGGTATTGTTCTGTAACAACTTTGACTAGATGAGAGGTGAATTGGGTTCCCTGATCAGTCACAATTTCTCGCGGTAAACCAAATATAGTAAAGATATCATTAAAAAGGAAATCTACCACTGATTGTTCACTAGCAACCGATAAAGCCTTTGCTTCAACCCATTTAGTCACATAGTCAATGCATACAAGTATATACTTTTTCTTTTCAGATGCAGGGTTAATGGGCCCTACAAAATCTAATGCCCATTTCTCAAATGGTTCAATGACTACCTGGGCTTGAAGTGGCATTTGGTCTCGTGCAGTAGGCTTACCCATTCATTGGCATTCATCATAATTGGATACATAGGTTTTAGCATCTATGAAAATATGAGGCCAGTAGTAACCTAATCGCAGAACTTTGTAAGCAGTCCTTTTGTCTGCAAAGTGTCCTCCCCAAGGGCCATCATGGCAGGCTTGTAAAATATCATGAATTTCATCTTCCCTTACACATCTCCCGATCACCAAATCTGGCCCTATTTTGTAGAGGCAATCATCGTGCCACATGTAATTTTCACTTAGTTGAATTACCTTCTGTTTTTCTCTAGGAGACAACTTCTGAGGCATCTTCCTTGTCACAAGATAGTTAGCAACATCTACATACCATAGAGTGAATGTAGAAATAGAAAATAAATTTTCATCAGGAAAGGTATCTTCTACTGGTGCATTGTCTCCCAGATGAATCATTCTAGATAAGAAATCAACCACAAGATTATATTTACCAGGTCTATCAATAATATTGATATTAAATTCTTGTAATAATAAAATCCATCTTGTAACTCTAGGATTTGTTACAGGTTTGCTCATTAAGAATCGGATGGCCGAATGATCAGTGTGTACAAAAGCTTGATATCCAGTAATATAGTGTCTAAATTTATTGATAGCATGGACTACATCTAGCAATTCCTTTTCCATGACCGTATAATTAACTTCAGCTGGAGATAGATTTTTACTGACAAAGTAAATAGCATAGGGCATTTGATTTTCTCTTTGTCCAAGGACTGCTCCAAGGGCTGTGTCTGAAGTATCGGTACAGATATGAAAAGGAAGGGACCAATTTGGTCCTCTTAATATAGGGGTAGTTGACAATTTATGTTCTAGAATTTCAAAATATATTTGACATTCATCATCCCACTTAAATTCAGCTTCTTTGGATAATAATTTAAATAAAGGGGTATCTAGGCTTGTAAAATTTGGAATGAATCTTCTATAGTAGCTAGCATGTCCTAAAAAGATGTGGACTTCCTTTTGTGAGGAAGGTATTCTTATTTGTGTGAAGATATAAATCTTTGCCGGATAAACTCTCATGCCAGAACGGGAAATGTGATGTCCCAAAACAATACCTTCAGTGAGCATCATTTTTTTTTTTTCATTACTTAAAGGAAAGGTTAGTTTCCTTACACCTAATCAAGACTTTTTCTAAACTGGCCAATGCTTCCTGGAAGTCTTTTCCATGGACTGTAAAGTCATCCATGTAGACTTCCACACAATCATTGGTCAAATCAGAGAAAATGGCTAGGACAATTCTTTGAAAAGTGGTTGGGGCATTGCAAAGTCCGAAAGGGAGCACCCTATAAGAATATGTGCCCCAAGGGTAGGTGAAGGTGGTCTTTTCCTGGTCTTTGGGTGTTATTTTTATCTGGTTGTAACCACTAAACCCATCCAAGAGAGAAAAATACTTCTTTCCGGATAGGGTATCCAACACCTGATCAATAAATGGTAAGGGAAAGTAATCCCTATGGGTGGCTTTGTTTAACTCCTGGAAGTCTACACATATCCTCCACTTACCATTTTTCTTGGGAACTATGACAAGTGGAGATACCCATTGACTATCTGAAATGGGGTATATGAGATTGGCTCGGAGGAGTTTTTGCAATTCCTCTTTTACAATATCTTTAAGGGTTGGATTCATCCTTCGCTGAGACTATCTGACTGGTCTGATTTGGTCATTAGTGTAGATATGATGCGTGCATGTGTCAGGGTGAATGCCTTTAATGCCTGCATAATCCCATGCAAAGGCATCAAATTGTCTTTGGAGCATTTCAATCACTTGTGTCTTTTGTTCTGTTTCCAAACTGTAGTTGATATACAAAGGTTTTCCTGGGCTAATCTCAACAAGTTTAGTAGTTTCTTCCTTATCTGAGGAAGTTGGTGATAAAGTGTATAATTGAGTGATATTAGGGTGCCAAGTTTGTTGAAATTCGAAACTAAAAATATGTAACAGTTCTGCAAAAGGCCTTGGATATTCAATATAATTTGTGTCATCCAAAAATAAGCTTAAGACTTGTTCATCTGATTGTTCTTATATTCCTCTTACTTGTTCAAGTGTTAACAGAGGTCTGATGCAATCTTCCTATCCATAAGGGTTTTCTAACCAAATAGGTATTTCCTGTGTAGGTTGGGCGGGAGGGAAGAGAACATGTTTTTGGCTATGTGTGCCATTAGATATAGTCATCTCACCAGACCGACAGCTAATAAAGGCATCTACTATGGCCAGCCAAGGGCGGCCAAGAACCACAGGGTGTCCTGGTTTGGAGGATGATTTAGAATAGATGACTAAAAAGTCTACTGGATATTCCCGAGAAGTTAGGGTGACTGTGACATCATCTAGACTTCTTGCAGGGCTAATGACTGACTTATTTTCCAACTCGATCATGGTTTGGGTTGGTCTTAGTTGATTGATTTAGAGCTTATGCATAGTGCCAAAAGGAATTACATTAATATCTGCACCCAAATCAATGAGTGTGTTTGGTAGAGAAATTCCATTAATTTCAATAGTGACAACTGGGTTTCCAGGATCATTATATTTGTATGGCATTTCATAAATGAATTCAGATAATTGTCCCACTACCTGAACAAGAGGAGGTTCCTTCTTCTTCCTTTCCAATTTCTTAATGCAAAGATCCCTTATAATTTTAGTGTAAATAGGGATATCCTTAATAGCTTGTAGCAGAGGTATTTTTATGCACACATTTCGTAATTCTTCTTCTATATCTCTGTGCAAGGTTGGGTCAAGTTTCTTCACTAATAGTCTTTCGAGGTAAGGTGGAAGATTAATTTGTTGGGGTACTTGTACAGACTGAGAAGTGATTGGAATAGGAGGAGAGGCCTCTTCTTCTACAGGGGTGGTTTGAGTGTTTTCTTCCTCAGAATGATTATCATTTTCTTCCTGAACTATTACTGCAAGATTTCATTGGTTTACAACTTTCCCTGATCGTAGTTGAATTTCATAGGTGGGAAAGGTTTGAACTTATGTATTCTGTATAGGGTGGGTGGGTCGATTACTGGGGTTAGGGACTGGCTGGGCAGGGATTGTTGTTGGTCTCGGAGGATTGTGGGTAGCTTGGTTTTGTGGTTGTTGATTGGGATTTATAGATACTTCTTGTTGCTGATTAGGATTCAAGGAGGTTGTAAATTGTTGTTGTATAGGAGGTGGGAGTAAGGCTTGCATCTATGGTGGGTTGAATCTAGGTAGTAATTGGGAAATGTTTGCAGGGTACTGTGGATATGTAGGGTAAGAGGGATTTCCATACATAGGTCCCCTCCAACCTTGTTGCCAAGGCTGAGTTTGTTGAGGTGTCCATTGTGGATAAGTCA
>WSFP011461039.1:0-18858 GCA_009831015.1 Picea engelmannii | reverse complement strand
TTATGCTAAAGCAATGTTGATGACACTGAAATGAGGATGAAATAAGATATGGGAGGAGAGGATGACAACCTAGAACTAGATAAAACCTCAACATAGGTCGAATTTGGGCAACTATGTAAAACAAAGAATTTGCAGTGCAATTTCTCAGTTTGCAGCATGTAGATGAAGTCTGTAGCAAATATATTTAAGAATAGGGTTTCAGTCAGAAGGTTTTGCAAATTCGCAGGCATGGAAAGGAGGAAGATCTTGAATTAGATGATATTTATCAGACTTGGGTGAATACACAATCAACGAAGGTTTTATTTACTGAGAAAATATAGGGTTCGTAGCACATTCTATTAGCAACGCATACAACGAATATAGTTTGTAGAACTAACAATAATTTGCAGTAGATAGAGATATGGCTATAAGAAAAGGTTGCAATTGATATTTTTGAAATGAAAACAAGAATCTTGGGTATACATAAACTTTAATATACAAGGACTATGGAAGTTAACCAAGTAAAAGGAGTTTGTGACGCGAATGATATGAAACAGTTTGTTGTGAACAGAAAGTTTGTAGCAGTTAGAGTTTGATCGTAATCAATCTTCATGAAGTCGAATTTAGACATAAATCAGAGTACCTATATATAGCTCTCTCTCCTTTTTTGCAGAAAACCTGAACCAATCAGTATTAATTTTGTTAATCCACCATCAATCCTCTACAGAGAGTTTGTATTAGCAGGAGTCTGCAGCAACAATCAGTCTGCAGTGCAATTACAGTTTGTAGTGAGTTGGAACAGTCTGTAGTGCATCCTTTGCAAAAGGAAATAAAGATAGAAAATGGTAAACCCTCCTTTTGAAAACGACCCTTTATAGTTTCTTGATGATGTGATGGTGCTGAAAATAAGAAAACCAACTACCACATTTCCAAAACATAATGATATGTGAGTTAGTGCAAGATGTACTTTCTTGATTCGCTATGAAATTTTAGGATATATTGTAGCATATAATTTGACACATGATATGACTCCCAAACAGTTAGATGTGACATGAAAATCCTTTGTACACCTTTTTGGGACATAACACTTGATGATGATGACCTTTAAAACAAAGAGATATAACCAATACTTTCCCTTTTTGTTAATTATGACAACTGCCATCATGACACCAAGACCTTCCTAAATGGACTCGAATCAGATTTCATGACTTAAGAGACAATCAAAACATGATTTATTGACATAATAAATGACTCAAAAACTTTTAATAACTTGACCCTATGACTCAAACCTAGAATCTTAAATGGATGACTGATACAGGAAGCACTGACCATATGAATAACAAATACCAATGGTCTCCTTCACTGACTAATGTTATCCTATGGCTTACCTTAACCAATCACTAAGTCTAAATTTTCACCTATATTTCTATTATTCATTTAAGATATTAGTAATATACCCTCAAGTCACGACTAATGATTTAGTTAATATTTCCTAGCCTAGTCATCATGCATGATTTTAGGATCTAGAGAAAATATCTCTATGAGGTGGCATCACCCATTATACTATAAATATGTAACATTGGTGTGAATATATGTAAGAGTTGGCTAGTGAGACTTTTCTGCCATCTTATTGTTCCTGTCTATATTTTATCAATTGGTATAAGAGCTTCTTTGTTTTATCAATTGGTATCAGAGATTATTTGTTTTATCAATTGGTATCATATCTCTTATGGTATTAATGGCCTAATAGCTTCTCCATGGTGAAAATAGGATGAAAATACCAAAGTCGTGGTGAAAATTGTGAAGGAAGAGAAACGGTACTGAGTGCATTTTAGTTTTGAGGAATGTATAGAGGAATGTAACGTAGACCATATCATAGTATTATATTCTTCCCAACATTCTATAAAATTTCTTATAGATCTTCCAAAATAAATCTGGTTACAACCCATTACATGGAGATCGCCCAAGAAAAATTGAACGCTTGACATTGAAGATGAATCTCAACTATTCACTCAGCTCATCAACCATCTGCTCAACATTTTTTCTCATCCAATATCTCCAAATCAAAACTCGTCGTTAGATGCCATCGATTGATATTTTCTGATGAGATCCTACAACGATCTACATCAACATAATACAGATCTTTTTTAGTCTGGATTTATTTTTCAAGGAATGTCTTCAAGCAGAGTGATGGACCCGTATTGAGGAATGATGCAGACATTTTCCCAAGATAAATACAAGGATCTGGTACCTATGGTGATCAATTCAAGAGACAATTTTTCATCTCATGTTTTTTATTCTATGTATTTATAATGGACAAATCCCAATTTATGTGTGAATTGAGAATTACGAATGCATGTATAAATATGGAATGTCTTTGAAAGAGAGGTTATTTTTTCATAAAAAGAACAATACTCTGTTCTTTTCTGGGTTGAAATGTGTGATAGTGATTCAACCTTCCATTGATAGAAGCAAATTCAAACTTGTATTAAAGACCGATCACTGTATTCCCATATCAATGATTGAACAAGTTTTCACACATTACAACCCAGATTCCTGCATGGAGCTACATGTGGAAATGCACCCAGTATACACAAAACAAGATTGAATTCAGATGTCATAAGTCTCTACGATGAGCAGAAGGTATTTTCCCGCGTTAAAAGAAACGTGATTTTGAGCCCTGGCAGATCACACCCTCCTCTATCCACTGTGGCGACTTCAGATCTTCCCACAGATTGGGTTGACTAGCGCTTTCAGTCAAGAAATAAAAATATATACTATAGATAAGCATGAATTAAACAAACCTAAATCGTCCCCCACTGACCAACAAAGGTGCCTAGATATGGTGGAAGATCATGAAGATAAATGGGCAACTGAAGTTTGTAGTGATCTGTGTGAAATTGATTTGCTTCATATTTGCTTCAGAGAGGCAGTAGAGAGCATCAATGATTTTCATGCGCTGGATCTATGATAGACATTTTATTCCTCAAGTTTGGATGAGATCGAAAATGCATCCAAAGTGCAATCCAATGTGTTGGGAGAATATGGAGATCCAGAAAAGCATGGCCATAATTGGAATGTGCAACTTCATTGCAAGGTAAAGGATCTGAATTATGTCATTGATTATTCAGTTTGTGCAGAAATCGAATTCTGGAATTGACAATCAAGTTCCATATTCCATAGTCAGGGTTGAGTATGAATGTTAATCATCAGTCAGTGTTGTTTCTACTCATCATGGAAAAAACAAGAGGGTCAATATGAACATGGTGGGCCCATAACCAAAACACGAACGCGGATCTGAGATTTATTGTTGTTGTTGAATTGCCATAGCAAGTGCAGATCTAAAAAGATCTAATTCGAATGCATATCTGAGGCAAATAATCATCTCAACAAGAATATCCTGATTATTTGGATCTCCACGCAAATTGGTGCAATTTCACCCACTTAGATCTCTTATGCATGTCATATGATTTCTACGTGTCCTCATTTTTTGAAGCCACTTCTGTGCGGTTTTGGTGGACAGTTTTTCAACTGATATTAAATTATCAAAATCGTTGCAAAGATCTTTGTTCATATCGAGGTTTGTATTACGGTTTGTATTATGGACCAGATGAAGGACTGGATTGAGGACCGGATGAAGGACCGAAAATTGTTTTAACATAAATATATGGAGGTGAGTAAATGTAATATTTTTTCCTCATTAGTAAATAAGAGTGAGCATGAGTGAGAGATGTTCATTATTTCTTTATGACTTAGGAAAATGTTTAAGTGAGTGATGAACTAAGGTTCTAAGAAACTCATTTTCTGAGAAGACATTTATTGGTTTCTTAAGTGTTTGAGAGCATGAGAGAAATGTTATGAATTGAAAGCCTTGTTAAATCATGGTGAAGGAGAAAGTACATTATAGCCTTCCCATTGTATGTGGTCTTGTAAGAGAGATACATATAATAAAATTGAAGTATTTTTCTTTGTATCCTAGATCTGCCCGAAATTGAATAAGGGGATCGTAAGTACACCTTGTGTAGTTTGTTGTGGTGAATGTTTTCATGGTTGATTTATGATGTTTAATGTCTATTTTTTTACTTAAACACGTTTGTAATGTATCATTTAACACATCATACATTGAGTACAAGGAAATCAAATTCAGGCACACAAATTAATGACAATCAAGAACATATGATCAAGCATCTGTGAAGAAAATTCTAAAGCATTCAAGTCGTCACCCATATCAGTAATGGACAAATCAAATATTTAGAACTCAACACATAATGGAGCATTTGAAGTTAAATTGTAACTTGCAAACAATGTTTGTTGTAATATTACTTGATCAAGTTGATTTGTACTTGCAATAATGTATTTGTAAGTTTACTTTTCTTTTTGAAATCAAGTTGAGTTGAATTGGATTTGTCATAAGGCACATTCTTGGTTGAGCTCAAAACCCAAGAGTCATTGCAATTTTGAGTCAAAATTTGATAGGGTTGAGTGGTTGAAATTGAAATCATTGTAAACATCAAGTTTTCAGGTGCATTTTCGGTAGTATCTGACACCCTCAACTTCTTGAAAGAAATAAAGAAGAGTACAAGAGAGCATGAAACAAAATCAAGTGAGCGTGAAGTTCAAGCGAGTGATTCAAGTGAGTGAGTTGCAAGAAATCCTTTTTCTGTCGAGTCAAATTGTAATCAGGATCTACCTGCACAAGGAGACCTCATTTAGTGTTTTTGGAATGGATCGAAATCTAGAATTATTAGAGTTACTGAACACTCTAATAAACACCACTGAAGACAACACAGTGATATTGAACAAAGAAACTCTTCAATCAGTGATAACTTGTTTACAAGTGATGCAATCTAAAGTTAGACTTATTCAATATCTATCCCAACTATTGAATGATGAAATGGATCTCAAAAATCAATAGCCAGTGAAGTGTTCTGAACTAGTTTTTGATAATAACAATCCTATCTATGATGATGATGATGATGATGTTTATGTTGATGTTGATCAATAGTCAGTGAAGGAATAAATAAGTAAGACAACTCCATATGCAAACAAAGACGAACCTATTCATGAACCTACATTTCAAGAGTTTTCTTTTGACTTTAGTGAAGAAAACCTTTCACTGTTGCAACAACATGTAGTAAATCAAGTTCCACAGATTTCAAAGCAACAGGTTCAGAATACTCTTTCCAAGCCCATCATCAAACCTTGGGAATAAATCATATACAACAAGAATAGAACATGACTTGGATATGAAAAGGAAGTTACCTTTCATATTCCTGATTATTCCATACCAATAAAGTTCCATAGTGTTGGATTCCTTCAAGAAGATTCAATTTCACTTGTTCAAGTTAAGCATCAGATTTGATAAATGCCAACATTGTAATCATGTTGGTCACAAGGAGAATCTATTTTTTGATCTCCATCCTTTCCATCATTGTGGAAAGCATAACCAAACTTCAGACAGATGTTCAACACAGAAGAAACCTACAAGATTGAAGATTCACTATAAGTGGATTGATCCTTGGAAATGGTCATCAACAACCAAGCGATTATATAAGTCTTATCTAAGAATTCAATATCGAGTAAATACCAATATTTGTAGCACATATCATTTTTATGCCTCACATAAGTGGTCCCCTTATGGCGTAGCATTTGAGCATGGCCCTCACGAGATGATATAACATGTGGTTGTTTCCACATGCCCACTTTGTGTTGTACTCAAATGGAACAAGTATGGTACTCTCTTGAGAATCAAAGGAGGGAGTACAATGATTAAACTCTCATGCACCTTAAGGGAGGGAGTTAAAAATTCCAGTGATGATGGTTCATGAAACCAATTGTGGTCTCTCCTTTCAAATGACAAAGGGGGGAATTGATGATGGAATTGGTTTTCAGAATAAAATTTTCAACAACAAGTATGCTAGGTGGGCATGAAATTTGCCAAATGGGCAACTACGGTCTGTAGATGACAGACTTTAGAAGAATTATGGTTCAATAAGTTTAAGTTGAATCATACATAATTGGGATGTTGATTTTGATTTTGAGAGCAATGATGTGTACGTTTGGTTCACATAGATGGTCATTCGACCTAGCAGAGGACAAGAGGATCCTTATGCATTGCAGCTTGGCATTTGATTGAGTTGTCAGGCATTTTCAAGGATGTGCCAGACTAGAATTTCATTCACTTATCTTGGTTTTCTCTCATCAGATTGGAGTTTACATTAAGTGAACAAATTGCATGCATCCTAGCTCACATGATTACATAGTGATATTTTCCAGAGATGGCATACTTTGGAAGGATTATGGTTCAATGACTTGCAATTGAATCATACACATTATACATTAGGATGTTGTTGGACACCTAAAAGTGTCAAAATTGGTTAGTGATCATCCAAAAACCATCAGATACGTGGTATCAATTGATTAGTGGTTATCCCAAACCACAGATTCATAGAGAACTTCCAGTGATACACTCATAGTAGAGTGGTGATACTACATGTTCACCAATTAGCATAAGACAATATATTCTTCTAGCTCAAATACTTGGAAAATTGATCAAATTTTCAAGCAATCAAGGAATGTTCAGATATTGCAGTTGTTCACTTCCATATCTCAACTCTTTTCTAGTTCATTTTAGATGAACCATTCAGCATCCAGATTGAGGGTTTTTCAGGCAATTCTTCATTAAGGTTCAGCTCAGGAGTTTCAGTATGAAGATGTGGAATTGATACCAGTTTATGCTTTATTGTTGGTATTATTGATCGGACTTGTGATTGAGGGGGGGATTGTTAGCCTATGGCTTACCTTAACCAATCACTAAGTCTAAACTGTCACCTATATTTGTATTATTCATGTAGGAAATTAGTAATATATCCTCAAGTGATGACTAATGATTTAGTTAAGATTGCCTAGCCTAGTCATCATGCATGATTTTAGGATATAGAAAAAATATCTCCATGAGGTGGCATCACCCATTGTACTATAAATATGTAACATTGGTGTGAATATATGTAAGATTTGGCTAGTGATCCTTTTCCGCCATCTTGTTTTTCCTGTCTATATTTTATCAATTGGTATCATAGCTTCTTTGTTTTATCAACTAAGCTAACAAATTTAAAAATATTTGAAAGGTTTTGAACCCTATACATCCTATGTTCTAACACTGTGAACTTTCAATTTTTGATTAGCATATATTGGTTGAAGAGGGAAATCTTGGTGGTAAATACCAGGACCACTTGCTCAAGGGTAAGGGCAAGATGGATTCCAAGAATAAAATCTAGTTTGATTCTTCTGCATAGAAACTGACATTTCATGATCTTGGACTCGAGATACAACCACAATAAAGTTAGAAGAAGAATATGTGTCGATATTGTGGAACGACCAGACATGTTTAGAAGAAATGTTTCAAGAAGCGAGATAATTAAGAGGAGAAGTTTAAGAGACTTGAAAGAGATGTGTTGATTGTTTTTCAACCCACTGATAATTTCACCTTCCAAGTTGGGACCTCTCAAGCCTTTATGTCTCATACTACTCAAAATGAATGGGTTTTCAACTCTATATGCACTCATCATATGGAAAAAGATACCACTTTATTCATGAGACCGAATAAAGATGAGTAGAGTACAATCTATGATGCAGATGATTTTGCTTTGGATGTTGTTGGTCAAGGTGATGTAGCTTGTCAACATGTCAAAATTGTCGATGTCTATCATGTTCCATAGCTGAGTTCCAATATATTGTTTGTTGCTCAGTTAACTCAGACCAATAAGATTGTGGAATTTTGGCTCGATCAGTTCTATGTTCGGGATTTGAATAAAGTGAAGTTGTTTGTCACTGAAGATATTCTTGACCTAAAAAACCATTTATAAAAGTTCCATGACTCGACTTGACCTAAATATGAACCAACTGCACTTATTTCTCACACTGATGAGAGGAGTCGAGTTTGGCATGAATGAATTGGACATTTGAATTTCTGAAGTCTATTGGAATTAACAACGTAGAACACGGTTGTTGATTTACCGAGGGTGTTTCCCCCTAAAGTGTATGTAAGGGTTGCATACTTGGGAAGAATCATCAGGAACCATTCGACTCTAGAAAAATGTGGTGAGCATAGAACCTACTAGACGTGATTTGTAGTGATGTATGTTCTATCAACTTACCTTCACTCACAGGTGCAAGGTACATTTTGAATTTCATTGATGATTTCTCTCATTTCACATGGGTCTTTTTTCTGAAGAATGAAAATATTGTCTTTGAGAAGTTCAAATAATTTCGGGCCTTTGCTAAAAATAAATATGGTCGACCCATCAAGTGTTTGAGATCAAAAAATGGTGGTGAGTATTTCAATCAACCCTTTGAGGAGTACCTACCTCGATCTGGTATTAACTGGGAGTGATCGGTCCCTCAAACACCTCAACATAATGGATTTGTAGAATGCAATAATTAGACGTTAGTCGAAATGGATATATGTCTTTTGTGGGATAAATGCCTACCTCCTTTTTCCTGGGCTGAAGCAATCTATTGTGTCAATTATCTACTCCATCGCATCTCGACTCTCAAGTTGTTCCTTCCATGACTCCATTCAAATGATGGTATGTGAAGAAGCCTTATGTTGGCTACCTCCATGTGTTTGGATGTGTTTCATGGGCCCATGTTCCTAATGATTGTAGAAATAATTTGGATGCAAAAATTCATTCTTGCATCATGATGTGATACTCTGAAGAGTCGAAATCCTGTCGAGTATTTGATCCTATCAAATGGTAAATTATTGTCCGACGTAATGTTTGGTTTGATGATAATTCTTCCAGAGTTAATGTGTTGAATAAATCCTCTGGATTTCTATAGCATGATCCATTTGATGTTGTCTTGGACATTGGTTCTATTGCTCCACTCTCCAGTCCCTTGACTGGTCCATTGAACTTTCTTCCTATTTCAAGTTGATCATCGACCTCCCTATTGGTATGCTAGATGAAGATCCTTCTTCTTCTTATCAAACTAATGAAGTAAATCATAGTTCACTCATTTATTTTCTTCCCCGATGGGTTATCAAGACAATCGAATCCACTAGAACTAATGTTGAAGATTCCTCTTATGACCAATAGACTTGAAGGAGGAAGAAACATGTTAGTGTTGTCGTGATGACTTATGTCCTTGAAACCTATGATCATGTTACATACTCAGATTCCAAAGTCCGTACTAAATGAGGGCATGTTATGATGACTAAAATTGATTCTTCATCGAAGAATCATACTTGGGACTTGGTTCCCCAACTGCATGGAAAAAACATTGTAAAGTGTTGATGGGTCTACAAGACCAAATTTACCTCTGAAGGTTTTGTTGAGTGACATAAAGCATGCCTTGTCTCGGAGGTATTTTCTCAACAAGAAGGCATCAACTACCTTAAAAAAAAATCTCCCATTGAAAATATGAACTATGTTTGATTGATTCTTTCCCTCATTGCTTATTTTGGATGGAAAATTCATTAAATGGATGTGAAAAGTACTTTCCTACATGAAGACCCATCAAAATAAATTTGCAAGGAACAACCACCTAGTTTTGTGACGGATTCCAATTTGGTATGTCGACTCAAGAAGTCGCTTTATGGTTTGAAGTAAGCCCCCAGGGCCTGGTATGCTAAGATCGACATTTTCTTTCTTTGACCTAGTTTCAAATGGTGTAAATATGATCACAACTTGTATGTTGTCCACTCCAATGGAGATACTCTCATTGTTGTTGTATATGTTGATGATTTCTTCATCACTGGAAATAATCATGCTCTCATTTTTAGATGAAGAAATAACTTGTTGACTCCTTTGACATGACAGATCTTGGTACTCTGCATTATTTTTTGGGTTTTCAAGTATAACCACTGTGTGATGATTTTTTTTTATTTTTCAGTATAAATATGTAATGGATATGTTGACATGTATTAATATGGTTGATTGAAAAACTTGTGTCACTCCCTTTCAATATGGATTGAATCTTATTAAAACTTGTCAAACACTCGTTGTCAATGCTACACTTTATCAACAAATGGTCGACAATCTTATTTATCTTACTCATACTCAACCTGGAATATCCTTTGTCATTAGTGTGGTTTCTCTGTTGATGTAGGATCCTAGAGAAATCCACTGAAATACAGTCGAACGAATTGTTCAGTTTTTAAAGGGTGCCACATATTTTGGTATCAAATATTGTCATAAATCAGATTCACTAGTCAAGTTCGCCGACTCTGAATTCGATGGAAATGATGATGATCGGAAGTCCACTTCTAGGTATGTGTTTTCTATAGAACTAGACCTTTGGTGTGGTTGTGCAAGAAATAAAATGTAGTCTCATTATTGACTACAGTGGTAGAATATTGTGGAATCTTTCAAGTAGGTATTGAAGCAGTCTAGATTCGCCAACTTTTGGGTGAACTTGGCCTCCTTGTTCAAACCTCAACTACTATCTACTATGATAACCATCATGATATACAGGTTGTTAAAAATCTTGTTTTCCATGGTAATATGAAGCATGTTGAGATCCATTCTCACTACTTGAGACAATTGGTTCATGACCATGTTGTTTCTCTTGAATATTGTTGCATCGAATATCAAATTGTTGATATCTTCACTAAACCTTTAGTTGAAGCCAGATTTATCAAGCTACACACTTTTCTTGGGCTTCAGGAAGATGAAACTATGGGGGGTGTTCCAGTGATTTAATTTCACATACTAAAACTCTCAAGTTGTATGTTGATGGGGGGGTTTTGAGACATTAAGAGTCTATGGCTCATCACACTTCTAATGGGTTTAGTTGGTCAAGAGGTCAAACCTAATATGGATACAGTCGGTTGGGAGATCGACCATCACACCATATCAGTTGGTCATGTAGTCAATGTGTTTCTCAGTCGGACAGTCGACCAACATTCAAAGATAGTCGGGTGGTGGATCGACCAACCCTACAATCAACTACAAGTTGGACGGATAGTCGGTCGGGTCAAGTCCTGTAGAGCCAACTTAATAGAGTGGATTTTTTTGAGTCAACTCTAACTGACGACGATTATATGTGGACAAGATCCTCTAGATTCTATGGGAATTGATTAGATATTAATACTATAAAAGAGAACCCTTTGGGTCATTATCAACATAGTGAATTTGAAGTGTGTTGCACAACCAATCATGGAGATCAAGATGTGCAATATGGACTTTGATGTTTTGATCACAGTATGTTTGGATTAAGTGTTGTAACAGTTTATTTATATGCCACCTTTGTTCTTTGAAATTTTTACCTTCTTCGATTATCTGCAGTGTTTTGTTCTTTGTTTCATGTCCTTTTCCACCTTATTCGCCAACAAATTGGCCCTAAATTGAAGGATTCCAGATCTTGTACATTAACTATGGAGACTCCAAATGCATGTTAGCATTTGTTTGTTGGACAAATTACCTTTAATACACATCACATATCTTCAGTCACAAGATCAAAGTTGCAATCTATATAGTTTCCAAGATGTTGCTTGCCGGTGCCTTCTCTAATCAAGACATTCAAATGGTGAACAAGCAAACTACATCTAATCCTTATACTAATAGAATATAGTATTAGACATATCTTCCTTTTTGAAGTTGATTTTAATTTCCATTTTGGAAGTAAACAATAACTTCCATTAGTTTAAGCTTTACAATTTTTGCAATTTGACCTTTTATTTGTTGCAACATGTTTTCAATCGACCTAAAATTTAGAGTATAAATATCACCTAACATTGTACAAACACAAGTCTAAGCTAAGAATGGAAGTCATGCTTTATAAAATAGTCCAATATAAAATAATTTTTCTAGTCCAATCACCCAAAATGACATGTTGATCCAAAACCTTTTATACACATCATGACATTGGTCATCAAATTGCTAAAAAAATGTATGAACAAAAACTCTCAAAGACAATATTACAACATTGAACTATTAAGATACATACAATAGAGATTAGAACTACATAACCCATGTTTTAAGACACAACATTTCATTTAGAATTATGAATTGATATAAATAAATTAGTCACTTAATACTAGAAAATAGATCATGATTACTATTTTTATCAAATTATATTTTAAAATAAGAAACAATTTTGTATCCTATTGTCTTATATTGACCCTCTAGTGAGTAAACAAGATAATAAATTCTAAACAAAGTTACAAGGAAATGAAAATTAAAAAGGATAGTGAAGTATATTGATACGTAATAAGGAAGTAGGTTGGATATGCCTTGAAAATATTTGAGCATGATTTTAGCGTGAGTTTGATAAAACCAGGGTCCTTCTCAGGTTACCAACAAAAGGTACCGTGTAGTCTAGAGCATTCGAATTTTCATCTACTCCGAAGAGAAGTATCATCCGAAGTGTTGTTGAGATAAATAGATAAGGAAGGGTAGGGAAAAGACTTAGGAGGATCCATAGAGCCTTCAATACTCATTCCTAATATTTCACAAGAGACATGAACATATCTGAGACATACATGTGCAAGAATCGAACCTAATTTTCTTTGTGAGCAAGCATTTAAATGTAGAACCATCAAATAGAACTCATAAGCCATAAGGAAATACTATAATGCATAAGTAAACACACAGAGACACATCATAATTGAAAATTTAGGTCCTTGTTCATATTATCTTCATAATCCTTCTCTGATTACAGACTTAGAATTACACAGTAGTGCATTGTACAAACTCTTGGCTCTATACTCATGTCGCAGAGCTCCAATTCTCAAATTGATAGATCCCATTCATTACAAACTCAAGACTTGACTTAACTCGGATTACAAAAATCATCAGCAACTAATTTGACTGGGTCATAACAACAAGAATGACTAAATAAATCAACCAACCAACCCTTTTACAGTTACATTCATCCCTATATATAAGTTGGGTTGTGTCTTCCTTCTCGGCTTGCACACTTTCTTGTTTTGTTGAAACCGTTTGTTGCTTAGCTGGTGTTGTGCTGACTTTAGCAACTGCTTTCTGTTGCTCTTTCTCCAGGCCTCGGATGAAGCTTGCGCAAATTGTGCTCTGTCAAAACTTGTGCAATTCCTTATCCAAAAACAAAGGGCCCAACAGGCTTCGACCCCAATCCTTGACTCGCCCTCGAGTCAAGCGCTTGGTTCTTTCACATCCTCCAGGAGCATCTGTTGTTTTCCCTTGTCCTTATTTTCTTCTTCCTTGGGATCTTTTGTTTGTGCTTTCTCTTCTTTTATCTCTTCAAACAAAGGGCCCAATTCTGGTACTAACTCTAAGGCTCGTTGTTTCACCCTTTGAAAGCTTCCAACTTTGTCCTGCCATTTCCAGGCGAGGAGTGATGCCTCTGCAAGAAACTGTTGGGTCGTCTCTTTGCTATACTCCTTTGGCTTGGCCTCAACCAACAAGTTCCACTTAGAATCTTTTGTTGCATCAACTAGATGCATTTTCATGTAGGTTTTCTAAATTACATGTCGAAAGTCATGCAACTCCTTCTTGGCTATGGAATATGCCTCAAAGGGTGTATTCAATTCATTGTCGGCTTGTTGGATTTGGTCGAAATTCTGTTGTTTTTCCATGGGTTCCATTGTGGATGCAACTTCTTCATTAAACACCTAGATCTTTGTGCACACCTCCTCCAAGACTTGGTTTCATCGAGCAATGATGCCCATCCAGTCATTGACTTCCTTGAAGATTTTGGTGCATTCCATTGTGTGCTTGTGCAGTGTTGCTCGAGCATTGTTACCTTGCAATATTATCTTCTGCATCTTCTCCTCCAACTGCTGAGGTTTCTTCTCTGCTTCCTACTGGACCTATTGTAGCTTTTCTTCCAGCTGCTCGGTGTGACTAGTGAGTTTTGTCCATGCTTCTTGTAGCAGCTCGTTCTGTTTTTCTGGCTCACCGACCTCGTTAGCTTTAGGTAGGTCGGGCATGACCTTCTGAATCTCCAGCCAAGCTTCAACAAGTCTTTCCTACACTTTTTCCAGTTTGTGCTGGACTTGGAGTTTTTCATGTGCTTCCTGCATTCTACATGTTTGCACGATGAACTCTTCCTTCCATGCAAGATCGACGGATCTCTTGGCCTCCTGGAGCCTTTTCTCTAATTGGTCCATTGATGCTCAGATTAGTCCAAATAATTGTGTTGCTGGCCACTATACTAGGTCAACGGATGGAGTTGCGTCGTTGGGTGCTTGTGTCTACAGTGGAAGTCCACTAGTCATTGAATGGTCCGATCAGGTTTCTACCTCCTCCTATGTTAATGGTGCTAGTGTGATCCTCAACCTTAGCATTGTGGGAAAAAGAGTCAGAAATTTTTTTATGGCTATGCAGAGTTGCATCAATTCTGCGCATTGGTGAGGGTTCTAGAGAACCCACTGCATTTGTGCTCGCGTGGATTTCATATCCTTCCTGGTTGTTTATTCTGGTTCGTTGTGAGGATCTGGTATCTTTGGCTCTTCCAGTGCTTCTTCTTCATGCGCCTTGATTTCTTGGGCACCCTCACCCTTGGATGGTGAGGTGATTTATTGGTTTCTTTCATATTTCATCTCCTCTCTATCTCGGGCGTCTTTTCCTTGCACTGAAGACTCAGGATGTTGTTCCTGGGTGTTTGGATACAGATAATTCAACTTCATGGTTGGCTCCGATGCTTTGGGGTCTGGACCGGAAACTTATGATGTTGGTTTGGGTGTCTCTTAGGTTATTTCTGCGAGTCGTCACTCCACTATATCTAGTTGATCAAGCTGCATCAGCTCTAGGGTTGTGGCCTGATGTGGATTGGTGGTGGCAGGGTTGGGTGATTGGGGTGGTGGTGGTGATGGAGGGTGCTTAGTGACAAATGTGGACATAATTGTTTCAGGCTCTGGGTCATCCTGAATATCAATGATAGTGGTGGATTTAACCAATGTGTGGGTGTGCGGGGCAACTAATGAAAGGGGTTGGGGGTTCATAGGTTTGTTTGACGAGACCATGGTTCTGGGCCTCTTCACCAATGGTTCGGTACCGAACACAACACCCAAGATATGGTTGACATCTGCACCTGACAACATGGCATCATCTGGTAGCTAACGGAGGGTTGATGTTTTCCTCCGCTCTAACTATTGTATCTCTTCCTCATCCTTGGAGTCTGATTGTACTAGAGCATTTGGCTTCTTCGGCTCTGAGCCTGAGCTCAGTCCTTCTCATGCTTCCTTATATTTTTTCTTTAGCAGCTACGCAAGCAAAATGTAATGCATCTTTGACTTAAATGGGTCATGTTTGACTCCTGTCCATGACATCACTTCCTTGTCAAAGGCCTCCTCATCTAGATAGAATGGTAGCATCCTTGTGGGGAAATGTTCCCTACTGACAGGTCTCGTCTAGACAAATGTATGGTGTTGGTTCATGCTGAAGATGATATTTATCATATTGCAGTTGAGGATCTCCTGCGGGATACACAACCTCTGTTTTGTGTCTATCATACCATTATACCATTTAGCAAATGTTGCGGTGTTGAAGGCTGTATTCTTTGAGTCTGTTCTGGACTGCCATGGCTTGAACATCTTCACCATGCAGCCCTTATCTGGTATTTTCGGTTGTCTTTCCATAGGTGGCTTCCATTTGAACATTGTGAATGCCACATGTAGGTATCCATAGGTGAAGGTTCCTCCCTTCTCCTTCACTTCCTCGCAAGCTACTAGTAGTTCCTCCAGTAGGTAACTACACCAATTGAAAACTGCTCTGTTGGCACAAAAGTCGGCGACTGATAATGCATCTAGAGTGAATTTGCTTTTATAGTATGATCTCATGGCCTTGCTAGCTATGATGTAACAGTCAGTTCGAACTGTCTTAGGTAGTATTGGATCGATTACTAATGTGCATCCTCCCCTCCTCGTGTTGAATTTCTCATACAGGCTGAGCTCGCCTTTCTTTTTCCCGTGCTTACCGGGACCCTGGAATCCTTTAGACACATCCTCTCCTTGGGAGGATAGTCCAGTAAGTTGTTGGATGTCCTCAACATGGATTGGATACCTCTTATCGAACCATAGACTTATGTCATGCACCCTTCTTATCAGAAATTTCATGCACCGTGCAATCTCACCCATGGTACCAAAGACTGGTAGGTCTCTCAGGTTCATGATGGTCGAATTGAATAAGTTGATGAAGTCTTCTTTTGGCACAAATTGCATACCTATGATTCCATATGGACCATCTCCCAAAAGACATATGTGTGCATTTGTGGGAACAAGAATAAATCCATGAGGTCAAGGTTGAGGAGCTTAACATGCTCCACTTTCCCTTTGAGATCACCCACGACCTCGACCCAGGGGTCACAGGGCTCATCCGGTACCGCTTCTTTAGAAATGTCACTTCGACTAGCTATGGCTCTCAGCATTCAAACTTCTGTGGCAAGCTAAGGAATGTGGATTTCACAATGGTACAGACTGGTTCACTCTACTGAATTCAGGAATGGCTATGCTTCTTTTGGAACCGATGCATTCACGGGCGAGTTCTTAGGGCCTTATACTTGGCTTAACGGGTAAGTTTAGCAATAACCGTTGTGCATCATGACTGTATGGATACAACTAGATCTTATTTGTCTGACGGGACAGTTTAATAGGGTAAATCCTATTGGGTGATTTTGGCATTTACTTATTTGCGTGAGTGGAATAGGGACGTGGCTGATTTTAGACCTTTCCATTTGACGGTTGGGTATACCGGCACGAACTTCGATGGAATATTTGCATAATGTAGATTTATGGCTTAACGGACTTTAGATGTGGTACTGAATGGAAATAAAGGTTGTGGCTAGACTAGGTTCATGTGGCATATGGATTCATATTGTATTTGGATTCATCCTTTCTCCGACCACAGAGGTTGTCCCCGTCATATTAATGACTGTCATTAATGGATTCTCTTAATCTTTGGATCTTGCACTGCTAGTTTTGTATCAAACAACACTTAATTAGAAAATGAACTATGTGTCATGGCGCAACACTGCGCATATTGACGTTATTACTGAATTTACAAAAATTTCAAAAAACTCAAATCTAACTATTGTACAAGCTCTTTTGGACTAGAGAAACAATCCCTCTTTCTCAATTTTGAGATAGGTAGGGCTTCAGGTGAGCACCATTCACCCATCCTGGTCGCATCACACCATCTGGTTGTGTGAGTCTGGCTACTCCTGAGGGTCGGATCTCTGCAATCATGAATGGTCCCAACTAGTGCATACGCAGCTTTCCAGGATTCTTCTAGTACTGGCTATCATAGAGTAGCCCCTTGTCTCCTTGCGTGAATACCTTGGTCGTAATGTGTCTTTCATGCCAATATTTTTGTCTTGATTTTTCAACCGACTGATGAAATTCTGCTAGAGATCTGGTCTCTTCGAGTTCTTGTAGTTCTGTAAGTCTCTGCACAATGGATTCCTCTTCTGTCATGCATGTGACTTGTGCAATATACAAAATTGGAGTGATGAACTTTGCAGACACCACTACCTCTCTCCCATAAACCAACTGGAATGGTGTGTACCTGTGGAGTTTCTTTATCGTTTTCCTATAATCCCATAGTACAGTTGGAACTCGGTCATCCCAATCCTCTCATTTTGCACAACAGACCTTTGTTAGTCCCCTTTCCAGGATTTTGTTGAAGGTTTGGATTGTTCCATTGGCATGTGGGTGGTATGGAATTCTCTTGTGATGTTGAATCAGAAATTATACTGTAAGTGTTGCTATAGTGTTGTTAATGAAATGAGCTCCTTGATCGTTGGTTAGGCTTCTAGGATAGCCAAACCGAGTAATGATATTCTTGAAAATGAACCTGGCAGCAGTATCTGTCAAATAGTCCTATATAGTTACTGCTTCTGCCCAACGGATAAGGTAGTCAGTCATGGTAATGATGTACCTAGCCTTTGAATGTTTGGTTGTGGGGTTGATTGGTCCAATGAAGTCAACTACCCATTTCTCAAATGCTTGTAGAGATCTAACTGGTTGTAGTGGTAGTTCATCTCGACGCAACAACTTACCCACGTGTTGACAAACATCACACGATCTAGCATATGCTTTTTCATCCTTGAAGAGTGTTTCCCACCAAATTCCTACTTGTAGAACCTTATGTGTCATGGCCTTTCCTCCATCGTGGCCTCCTGCAACTCCACTATGGCATTCCCAGAGTATATCCCACCTTTATGTTGTCGTTGATCATTTTAGTAAGATGTGTATTTTGATGCCTTGTACTAAGCAGGTAACAGCAGAACAAACAGCACAGTTGTTCTTTCAAAATGTTTGGGTGCATTTTGGTTTGCGCAAGTCCATTATTTCTGATCAGGATTCTCGATTTGTTGGAAGTTTTTGGTCGAGTTTGTGGGCACTCATGGACACCAAGCTTAAAAAGAGCACAACTTTTCATCCGCAAATAGATGGTCAGACAGAGGTGGTAAATCGTACAGTGGTACATCTTCTTCGTGCTTATTGCAGAAAGCATCCTAAACTTTGGGATGAACATTTACACTAAGTTCAGCATGCGTACAATCGAGCTAAGCACTCTTCGACTCAAACGTCACCATTTGAGGCATGTTTTGGCTATTTTCCCAAGTCGCCTTTAGATTTTATCTTTGGGAAAGATATTGTTGTCAATAGTCAATATGACATTGATAGGGAAGAGAAGTTCATTGAACAAATTCAGTCGATACATCAGGTGGTGCAAGAGAAGTTGGAAAAGAGTTAGGCCAAGTACAAAACAAGACATGAAAAGCATCGTGTTGATCACAGTTTCAAATTTGTTGATGAAGTTTGGCTTTACATCAGCAAGGAGAGGCTTAAAGGAGAAGGTAAAAAGTTGAAACCGATTCGATATGGTCCCTTCAAGATTGTTGACAAGATTGGTAACAATGCTTTTCGTTTAGATTTGCCTCCTTATATGCAGA
>WSFP011461038.1:0-18858 GCA_009831015.1 Picea engelmannii | reverse complement strand
TAGCACAGACCTGGGGATGATTGGGACAATTTTACCAGGGATGTGAAAGGCATCGGCATAGCTCTTCAGGCAAATGAACAAACACTCTTATTTGGTCGGGTGTTGATAACAAAGGTGAACTAACTGTCAAAAACACCTATGAAGCGATCTTTTCATTGAAAGAGATTCTGGCGTGGAGCGGCTGGAAGAAAAACTTCTGGAAATGGCCTTTACTTCTAAAGATTATATTATTTTTCTAGCTTGCTTTGCAAAATAAAATATTAATGTGGGATCAATTGCAGAGGAAAGGATGGATGGGGCCAGGCTTCTGCTGTCTATGTTGTCAGATGGCGGAAGATTTAAATCACCTGTTCATCGACTGTGTATTCACCAAGTCTGTGTGGTAAAAATGTGCACATGCGTTAAATTTCAATTTTTAGTGGATCGGTACCTCCTTGACTGAATGCATGAACAAATGGTTATTGAATAGACAAGCTCCCAAGCACGTTTCAATTTTGATTTGCAATAAAACTATTTTTGAAGGTCATTCGCCCTCGGCCTGGGCTGTCTTCTCTAAGTTTCTTGGAGCGCTAAAGTTCAATACTCCAGCTCGGGTCTCTCCTACCCTTAGACAAAAACCTATCCTGATAAAAGCTGGCTACTCTGTAGCTTATTTCGATGGAGTTGTGATCACTGGAGGTGTTAACTGTGGCGCAAGAGGTACTATAATTTGCACAAATTCTACAGTCTATCGTTGGTTTTTAAATTGTGGCGAGGGATCAAACACAAAAGCGGAATTGTTAGGAGCATGGGGTACTCGCCAAGCTGTTGGACCTTCAATAGGTTATAATAGACTCGCCAAGCTATTGGACCTTCAATTTATTGAAGTAATGGGGATTCGAAGGTTATAATAGACTGGCTTGAACAGAAAGGGAAGCTTCAAGCAATCAACATTGAAGCATGAAAATACCGACCGAATTAAGGATCTGATTCCCACCTTCCAATATATTCATTTTCATCATATTTTTAGAGAAACAAATAAAGTGGCTGATCAAATGTCAAAGCAAGCTTTATCCGAAGTAAAAGATAGGCTGACATATTTCACTTGGGACAGAGAGAAAGAAGAGCTTACTCTCTTTGACGACATATTTTAATTCACTAGATTCCATCCGTCCCATTATATCAGGGATTGTTTTTTCTTCTTGATAAGGGATCTAGAATTAGGGTCTCATGGGATAGCACAATTGGTTAAGACATGCGCACAGTTTGGAGAGAGGTCATGAGTTTGAAACCTGTATGGAAAAGAAAAAAAAAAAATCTAAGATTTTGTATTAATTTATGCACTTTATCTTGATGGAATACTTGCAATGTGAGAGGTTTCTTTCTCATTTCCTCGAAGGAAAGAATAGTCAAGGTTGCTATTCTCGAAGAATAGTCAAGGTTGCTATTCTCCTAGTCGTTGAGGAAAGTTTTTGAACAGACTCAAGAGTGTGTAGGCCTGGTCAGCCATTTATATTTTGAGAGGATGCTTTAAAAAATTATTTAATATAATTTTTGTGAACTTTTTCTATTGAAAAAACAAATTTGATTGAACAATTTCTTACTCCACCTCTCTTGGCCAACCAACGCCAGTATTTGATTAAGATCTCTTACGTGATAAATCATCTCCATGATAATCCTGTGGGACGATGTGATAGATGTGCGACAGGTTTCTTCTGGTCGCATAAGATATACGTGCTTTTCTTTGTCAGATCTGAGAATGTCTAGAATCACTCTGCAACACACAACCTTGCATGCCCCAGTTATCACCATAAAAAACAGTAACGATGAAAATCCATGTATGACATCCAACTAAAAGGAAAAAGCACCGGAATTCAGACACACGCACCAGCTTTTTTCTGCTTTGGGTTTTAATCCACATGTGAACGAAATCTTTAGAGGCAGAGATGGACGATTGGTTGTACGCTGGCAGAGAACCCCAGTTTTTTCTGAAAAATGGCAGAAATATGATCAGTGAGGACGTTTTTAGGTCCCATCTTCTGCTATTTCCTGGTCTCTGTTCAAATTTTCTCCCTTTGATGTTGATCGTCTCAGGTCTACTTCTTTGCAGGACGTGGACGTAGAACGTTATGGAAGAGTGCACGACAAGTAATAAGGCGCACGGGTGCCCTCGCCAGTTTGGGACTGTCTGTACTCGTGAGAGAAAGACTGTGTAGGAGATGGTCGCCATTGAGAATCCAGCATCTGCTGTGCTCCCACTGGCAGGAGTTCATTTAAGAATGTAGGGTAAAGGTCCATCTTTTCGATGAAGTTTTACATATCAGATCTTTAGAACGCATAGCCACGGGGTAATCAGAGTTATCGAGGTTGTTCAATCCGTATATATGGTAAAAATTTAGTTAAAAAAATTGGAAATATATACTGCTCTGTGAGATAGAAAAGTTGTCATTTCTTTTTTATTTTTTACATCTATTTGGGTAAAGCTTTTGTACTTAGATTTGTAGTGAAGTTTTCAAACAAGCGTCCAAAAACTTGTTATACAGTTGAAGCTTTTATCACACAGATTTAATTAACAACAAGTAAACAATATATAGACAAATGCAATCACACAAGAATGAATACCTTAAATGTATTTAAGTGGTAAAACTTTTCATAAGGAGAATTACAACAGAAAACATGTAAATCCTTCCAATCCTTCAACTTTGGGCATCTATCAGCTTATACGACTTACAACAGTTACATACAATGAATGAGCTTTTAACTAAACATCTATGTTGAGTTGGTTTGTCTCAACTGAAGGCTGAATGTTAGGATCTGAAAACAGCTCACATTCCTTGTTGGGAAATTGGTTGGCACTTTTCAACAAAATTTATATCCAACATATGTGCACAATTGTCATTTACATAGGTATTCGTTGAGAACGATTTTGTCAATATAAAACGTCTGTCGTAATTCGTCTGTGGTAATATGAAATGTTTGGCTCTATTAGGTTGATAAATGGAACGTGTGGGTATCAGATGGAAATGTGGCAATTAAATTTTATTATTGATTAACAAATAAACGGTTGAGCTTCATTTATCTGGTGTTAATATTTTAATTTCTGTTAATCAATTAGGTGGCAATCAGTTAGCTATCAAAGTAATTTTTAAATATGATTAGGTAATGTAAAAAAGTAAACACATAAACGGATGTCTTTATAATAGCTATGAAGTTAATGATTGAAATCACAGCCATTTATTTTGTGTGACTATAAGAATATTCCAGCCATATTTAATCATGTCCATAGAAAACTTATTAAGCACTAAACCCCTATTAAATCTGCCCATTGTCAATAGGTATACACCTTTCGGCGTAAATATAAAACAAAATAGGGAAAAGAAGAAAAACCATTTTTAAAAATCAGAAAGGCCACCTTCTGATCATTTTGGGAAAAAGAAAAATGAAATAATTATCTAAAATGTTTAGCTATGTGAATATATTATTATAGGTATTTTATGGTATGACCTAAAACTATTTCTGCTTTAGTCTTCGTCCCTTTGATATAAGGAAATAGGTTAACTGCTCAAGATCAAGATCCAGAGGCATTTGTCAAGGGTGAAAATTTACCACCTTAAAGATCACCATCAGATTATTCAAAGTGACATGGTTTTCCTTCCCCGATAGTAACCACTATCCCAATAACCATTAAGAATTGATGAGTGGAAGAAAGGTGATGAGTCAATCTACATCATTAAGAACGGATGAGGTCTAAGAAAGGTGAGTCAATCTACATTAGCCTAGAGTAATGACTATCCAGAGTAACCATTGAGAACTGATAGCTTTTCCACTCAAAAAAATATCATTGATGTTTCCATAAATATTATTTTTTGGGGCTGGCTGGTTGTTCTAAGAAATGACTTTTTTAGTCAGGCTATATAAATTTACAAGAATCACTATTTTTATTGTTCAGAATTTATTTTTGAATGCAGAAATGAATTCAGCATGATGAAAAACTCCCAAAATACTAAGATTCTACAGAAATAATCACTTAAATCTACTAATCCAATAATTTCTAACAAAATTTAGAATAAATATCCCCTGAAAAAAATCTTCAATCTTTAACCGGATTATTATTTTAATCCCAAATTATCTGTAAAAAAAAAAACATATTAGGATTACATAAATAGCATTCCTAAAATGCAATACGATTTTCGAAATCGCTGTCCATATGTACCATCAACATCTGCAATTCAGAGGATCTCAGGCTGAGTTTCAACGGAAAATGAAATTAGTCATTGGATTTCGGTTAAAGCAAATCGAAATCCTGACCCTTTGTTTTATATAGCAGTTGTCCCTCCTCTTGTATTATAGCAGTTGTCCATGCGGTGTATATCTCTCAGAGAGGACGATCGAGAGCCAATATATGATGGATCACTGGACATCCCTGGCCTCTGTGATGGCAGCCCTGGCCTTGGCCCACTCACTTCTCCACACGTTCCTCCCACCTGAACTCCGCCGCATCCTCTCCCAGTTACTCGACGGGTTTCTCAGATGGTTCTCGGTCTATACATACTTCGTCGTCCCGGAGTTCGAAGGCGTGACCACCAACGAGCTTTACACAGCGCTCCAGCTCCACCTTGGCACCTGCCCCTCCGTCATCTCCTCCTCCTCGCCCCGCCGCCTCAGCCTCTCCCGAACCCGCAACGCCACCGCCACCTCCGTCGCCATTTCCCGCAACGACAGAGTCGCGGACTCCTACAGTGGCGTCACGCTATGGTGGGAGCACCGCGCTGCAGACAGGAGCGCCGCCACGACCTCCGGCCTCCCCGGCGAGGAGCGTCGCTTCGTTCTTTGCATGAGAACCAAACACAGAGACCAACTCCTCCGCCCCTACCTCGACCACGTCATGGCCCGTGCCGTCGAGGTCCGCCGCCTTTCGCGAGACCGTCTGCTGTACACAAACCCTAGGAGCGGCGGGGGAGGCGGTCTTGCTCGTTCGCAGCCGTGGGAAGCGGTGCCCTTCAGGCATCCCAGCACCTTCAAAACACTGGCCATCGATCCCCGCCGAAAGGCCGACATCGTGGCCGACTTACGAGCATTCGTTGCCGGGCAAGAGTTTTACGAGAGCACCGGTCGCGCGTGGAAGCGCGGGTATCTACTCCACGGACCTCCGGGGACCGGCAAGTCCAGCTTGATCGCCGCAATGGCCAATTTTTTGGGCTACGATGTCTACGATCTTGAGCTCACCGAGGTTCGCACCAATGCCGAGCTCCGGAGATTGCTCGTCACGACCACGAACAAATCGATTATTGTCATCGAAGACATCGACTGCGCCTCGCTCAATCTCTCCGACCGAGCGGGCAACGATAACGATAACGACATGAAGAGTATTACTCTCTCCGGGCTCCTGAATTTCACCGACGGGCTCTGGTCTTGCTGCGGCAGCGAAAGGATCTTCGTCTTCACGACAAACCACGTAGAGAAGCTCGACCCGGCTCTCTTACGCTGTGGTCGTATGGACAGCCATATTCTCATGTCGTTCTGCACGGTTCCGGCCTTTAAGATCCTGGCCTCCAATTATCTCGGTGTCCATGGCCACCACCATCTCTTGGCCAGGGTGGAATCTCTTATAGAGGACGCCCGCATGACCCCGGCTCATGTGACTGAGTTGCTTCTCAGAAACCGCGGGGACGCTGGCGCGGCCTTGCAGGATTTGCTCCATGTTATAGCGCACAGGATTCGCTTGAATCGCAGTCAAGAAGAAGAGGAGCTGGAAGCTCTCCACAGCCCACACACAGGTTTCGAATCTTCGATGAAGGAAGTATGTGGGCGTTGCGGAAAAGTAAAGGATCTGAAAAAGAATGAGATCATGAGAGGAAGAATAAACTTTCAGAAATGAAGAAAGTTGATTAATATATATGGTTTAAAAGTTCAAATCCAGAAATGAAGAATGTTGATTAATATATATGCTCTAAAAAGTTCAAATCCAGAGTCTAAAAGTTCAAATCGAGAGTAAGTTAGGATATGTAATATGTATATTTTTGTAGATTTTACAATTAAATTGTTGGGTACTTCGTCATGACCTTAAAAATAGATTATTATTATTATTAGCACAGCCATATGATTGTGGTTGATGAAAGCAGAAAGATTTATTGAAGCAACGGAACTTGAACGAACTTGACAATGAGGTTTTTTATACATCTTTGTTAATTGGGTAAAATATTAAACTAGCACAGCCGCTAACTCGTGGCTGGTGAACGCCAAAAGGCGGCTGTTAAACTTTCACTGGCGATCATTGGTGATGCCAGCATAGAAATGCAGTCATCTTAATATCTTAATATTTTTTAATCAGGTAGATGTGGCAATAAGTTAGTGAACACAGTAATTTTTAACCACGATTAGGTAAATGTAAAAAAGTAAACATATAAACTGATGTCTTTATAACAGCTCGGAAGTTAATGGATAAAATCAGAGCCATTCATTTATTGTGACGACTAAGAATATTCTAGGCATATTTAATCTAGTCCATAGAAAACTTATTAAAAACTAAAAACCTATTAAATGTGCCCATTGTCAATAGTTGTACGCTTATCTGCGTAACTTGGCAATCACTGATAATGGCAGTAAAATATTAATCATATTGAGTAAATATGAAAAAGTAAATAAGAAAACATAAGCATTAAAAAATGCAATAAAATTATGAACATAAAATCTCATTCATTAATTTAGGAGGACTACTAAGAATATACCATCAGCATAATTATAATGAATTCACAATTGAAAGATAAACGATATAACAATTTGATGTTTACCCGTCTAATGAAACTAATATGCCCATAAACCTGTCATATACATAATGAAACTAATCTGCCCAAGAACCTGTCATATAATCTGCCCAGACACCTGTCATATACATAATGAAACTAATCTGCCCAAAAACCTGTCATATACATACTTGTTGATTGTAGCGATTTTTTGAACGATAATTGTGCTTCAGTGGATTGTTTCAAGGACTCTGATGCTGTTGTGGATTTCTGTTTCTTCTGAATTCGTATTGTATTTTTTCAGATGTATCAGTCATTGAATGTTTCCACATACCAATGCAAACGGGTAAACAGATAATTCCAGTACCAGTTTATTACATGGGGCAATGGTGATATGATTCGATGTGTTTGGTGCTCACAAATCAATTTTTATTAAAATTGTCTCATCGCTCAAGTATGTGGATACAACTAATGCAGATCCAAACACATGAACCATGAAAATTCAAAGAAGGAAAAAATGACCTTGTCTATAGTATTTTTTTAATATATTGGTTAATAACATCGAAAAACTTATCGCTATTGATAATGAGTACATTTAATGATTTTTTAACCATAAATTTTAATGGTTAGTATATTCTTAGTCATCCTTTTAAATCAATGAACGAGATCTCATGTTCATAATTTTTTAGCATTTTTAAAAGTTTCAGTTAACTTGTTTACTTTTTAACATTTACTTAATATGATTAAGAAATTACTGTGTGACCATCTAATTGCCACATTCAAATGATTAACAGACTTAATTGAAATTACAAATTTACTCCACTATTAACTTTTTATCATTTTACAGTATTAGATTTACATTTATGCCAAGTTTACTTATGGCAACTGCATAATTACAATCAACCAATTTAATATTCTTCAGTAGTTTCATATTCTTCATTTCATCTTACCAGCAGCTATACAGCAGCTATAGCCACTGTGCTAGTATATAAAGTATGGGTTTCTACTTAGTGAACAGTTTATAGGATATTAGAGAATACATTAGATATGGAAAACTACTTTTCAAAATATTTTTTTGGTACTTCTCAAAACATTTTTCTAATAAAAAAAATGTTCTATTTTTACCAAATAATCATTTTTATACTCTCAATATTTATAAATCTTTTTTATCCAATATCCTTTAATACCTAAAATATATTGATTCTAATTTTCATAATTTTAAAATCCTTTTTATAAATAAAAATAATAAAATATTTATCCACATAATAAATCCTTTGTAATATAGAGTGTAGATATGGTTCCAATATATGAAAAATACTTATGAATATTAATTTTACCATTTTAATCTTATGAATAAAGATATCATTTTAATCTTATGAATAAAGATATCATTATAATCTTATAGATAAGAATAATAAAAGTCCCATTATAATCATATAAATAAAAATAATAAAAAGAGAAAGCCCAATTCATTGAAGGCATGTTTAAGTAATAAATTCTTAAAATTATTATATACAAATACCAAAACAAGGAGTGCTTTGATCTCCATTGAGTGTGTAAATATCAAAACTTCAAGTGCCTTGATCTCAATTGGTCGTGTGAATGTGAGATATTTACTTACCTTATCTTTTTTAATAAGAGTGGTTTAGAATTTTATATTTCCTAAGGTTTTAATTTTGTATCCTTTACAAATTAAAGGGGTTTCTAATATTAAGATTTTGATTTTATGGATAAAGATAATAAAAGTATCAAATTTTCTCATGTGATCTTATGGAGAAAGATAATAAAAGTATCAAATTTGAAAAGGGTCCATCATAAAAGGTATGTTTAAGTAATAAAGTCTTAAACAAATAGTCCCTTGATCTCAATTGGATGTGTAAATATCAAAACGAGAAGTGCTTTGATCTCAATTGGTTGTGTGAATGTGGCATCCTTCATCTAAATTGGATGTGTAAATATCAAAATGAGAAGTGCCTTGATCTCAATTGGTTGCACGTGAATGTGAGAAATTTTACTTATCTATTTTTTCTAATTGTTTAGAATTTTATATTACCGAAGGAAGGTGTAGAATTTATTTTTGAATGGTATAGTTAGTTTAAAAGATAAATATACATTTGGATGTTTTATTAAAATGATGAAATTGGAATTGAAAAAAAAAAATTGATTATCTTTAAGTTGAGTTGATATGTAATTTGTAAATGATCATAGATATTTTATTAATTAAAATGGTTTGTTAAATAGATTTTACAATAATTTACAATTTATTATTATGTATTTTTTTTTTAAATTTAGATTTAATATTACTAGCTTAGAGCATGAAATATTAAAATAAATTGAAACTGAAATGAAAGAAGTTAAGAAAATAACACACCATCTACATAATGAACAAACGATGTATCATGGGAAAACCTAATATAAGAAAAAATCATATAGAAGGTGAGGTGTATACTCTATGACTACTACAATATCTTCTACTTCATCTATTCTACTTCAATATCCCACTCCCAACTATTTTCTCAATTATGGAACAATAAACAATACAATAAGAATGGAACCCTTTCATATTGTAGTATCCCAAGGCTTGACAATGTCAGGAGAGCCATATATCATTAGGGTTAGGGTTTTTGCATGACCTGATAAGAGTTAGGGTTTTAGATTCTCTAAATTCTTCTTGAAATTCCATACATTACTACTTCCACATGTGTGAGCAATGGAAGTTGATGTGGCATCCAATAGGTATCATGGTGGTCAATAAGATAGATCAACTTGTGTGAGGCATAAATTCCTCATACAAACTCTGATTGAGGCGATTTTCATAGTGTTGAAAGGCTATTGATGTGTAGAATAGCGTCAAGATCCTAGGAGCTTAGTTTACAAAGTTTTTACCCCAAAAAACATCATTTTATGCCTCCAATAGGATTTGGAAGTAAGAATTTAGAAGCTTCTAGACCCCAAATCACCAAAGTGGGACCTAACCATAAAATTGGCCCCATAAGCCAATAGATCCAAATTTCCCACCCAAAAAATACCAAAATAGATGGCAAGCTATATAGTAATCCATTTTACATCAATATATATACATATAATTTTACCATAAACTTTATATAAATTAAAATTATTCAAAATAAAGTTGTATTTTTATAGAGAGATGGGAGAGAGAGGCACCTCTCGCCTCCCTCTTCCCCCGTTGATACCTTCCTCAAACCCCAGTAGGGTTTCACCTTTTAGAAGTGGGAGAATGCATGTTGGTGGTTATCCATAGCAAGGGGGTTTGTAAGTGGTAGGGGTGAGTGAAGGCAAGGTGTCTCTAGTGGATAATGTGGGTTGTGCAGCAAAGTCTAGATCTCTTCATGGTTCATTGGTGTAGATGCTTTCATATATATTCTCTTGGATCATGGAAATTGGTTGGCCTTGATGGCTCTTATCCTAGTGGTGGAAACAATGAATCTTCTTTGTTACTCTTTATTCATTTGTGTTGTCTACTCATGGAAGTGGTGGATAACTTAGTTATGATATTTGGATCTAAAGGTTGAACTAGTGGCTTCAACCTGTGTGTGGAAAATTCATCTTAAGACCTCCAAAGAAATGGTTTCCTCTCCCAATGGATGTTGCACCCTTTCATGGGGTCATTTTTTCTATTGAGGGTTTTCATATGAAGCATATGCGTCCAAGTAGGCTTCATGTGGCTAGACTATTATTGGGTCTTGGTTCCAATTTGTGAGGGAGTTATTGTGTCTCATGGTGGTTCAATCTATGATATATGGCCTAGCTTGGCTTGTGGTTTCCATATCAACTAATGCTAATCTCCATGTGTGGTATGGAAACTAGGGTTTAGATAATTTTTCTTCGTTGTTTTTTGCTTGATATTTCCTTGGGAGCGTATCCTCCCCACAAACATTGTTAATAGTCTATGGGGGAATGTCTCAGTTATGATCTCTATATGAAATTGTATAGTTTGAGTTTACAACCCTGTTTTTGGTACAATACTCTTTGTAATCTTGTTTTAATAATAGATTTTGAAGGAATCTTTGTAAAAAATAAAAAGTAAATATGCAATTCAAGAACTACTAAATACAATGTTTTATTTTATTTAATGTTCTATTGATGAAGTAGGATAGCAAGAAACAAGGACTTGAGCCTAGTTTGCATGTTCAGCCCATAGAAGACTCACACACCCTTGTTTTAAGTATGAATTATGATTGCATCACATTTAACATGTTGGGAATGATGTTGTATCATACCTCATGATGTGATGTAAATGGAAAATAATGTATTAATTATTAAATATTTTGTTGTCTTGTGGGTTTACTTTAGGATCTAAATAACATGAATTAACATAATAATTAGCTATTTATATTGGATTACCCTAAGTTGTAAGACAATTTAATGAGATCTCTATATATGCTTCTCTATATCATACTAATAGAAATATATTTAACAATTATTTGAAACCAACCAAACATATGTGATTTGTGTTGTTGGCTCGCTTACGCGCATCCTTCCTAAGGGTTGATGACCCAGGTTTCATCCAAAGTAGACCAACAAAACCCCAAGGCGTTGGGATATCAATCTTTAGTTCAGGATCGAAGAAGGTCTCACCCAAGACGTCGCGAAAATCACATAGACCATTTGTATTTGTGTTAGATATGAGGGGATAAAGAAGATAAGGAAGCCACTCAGGATATCATTCATTAATTCAAGCATAGGGTAAAATCATGAATCTGGGTGTCTATTTTCCTTGCTTTTTGAGAAATAAAATATATTTTTAGAAGTTTTTCAACTTCCGATAAACAAAAGTATTTTTTTATTTAGAATTTCATTTTACAGTAAAACCAAAACTTGTCGGAATTTTATTATATTTCTATTGATTATTTTTTGAAATTTTTTTATCAACATTTGAATTGTTAATTTAGTGATTGTTTGATAGTATGTTCCTTTAAAATGAAGGCATTGATAATAAGTTATATTTATTGACAACAATTTACTCATTATTAAACTGTTTTTTAAATTAAAAATGAAATATGTTGCAACAATCTAAACAGAGTCTATTAAAGTATGACTATAGTTTTGAAGACAATAGATGAATATTACAATTACTACAATTTTTTGAATTTGACCAATCTAAAAAATTTGCAGATTTTAAACATGTTTAGAATGACACCATGTATCTACCTTAATTTTTATTTAAATGTAAATTCTAAAAATACTCTTTTGAAGAGGACAGTGAAAGGTTATGTAATACATTTTTTCTATAATTTTTGAATATGTATTATTGCAGATATTGATTTTTCATTTTACTAAATCATTATGTCATCTAAAAAAAATATGTGACATGTTTTTATAAAATTAACTAAAATTACTAAAAATCAATTAAACTGAATTCAAATTGTATCAAATGAAAGTAGATTCAATTTTGAAAATGTTGGTACTTGTTCTGAAACCAGATTCACAATATTTTAAATAGTCTAGTCATTCACAAGTTGGAGTAAGTTGAAGTGATTTGGTACTTTTTTGAAACATACCATAGTTACAAGTTTTCAGTCGAAAGTTAGTTTTAACGGAAAAAAAAATAACTTTCAGCCAAAAATGACTAACTTTCAGTCAAAAAACAGTAGTTCGACTGAAAAGTGGAAAATAGAAACATCTGGACGCCGGAAAAAAAATAGGGGGATGCGAGGTTTCGGCAACAAAAACGACGTTTGGGCACATAAACATATAAATTGTTTCAGCCGAAATATTATTATCACATTTGTGCACACACTCACTCTACATTTTCATTATTTTGACTTTCTTGGGAAACATTTTCGCTATTTTTTATTTTTTGGAGCAAACTTTTTGCTATTTTTGGGGCAACATTTTCTAAATTGAAGATTCTCTTCAAGAATTTTGTTGTAAGTTGAGTTTTTCATAAGCAATTTCTTCCTATATCAAAAAGTTTTTTTTTTAAGGTAAGTTTTCTTAAACAATTTCTTTCAAAGTCCATTTTTTTAGAATAAATTTTGTCACAAGGAAGTTTTTCTCAAGTAATTGTTTTCAAAATCATTTTTTTTTTAACTTTTGTTTAACATCAATTTTTTATCCAAAATTTCTTTTAAAGCAACTTGGTTTATTGAGCAATTTTTTCCAAGTTATTTAAGATATGATTTTTTTTAAAACCTTTACATATTGAATAACCATGGGCAATAAAAGGGAGCGAAAGAGAAAATATGATCGTGCTCGAGATGATACTCACCATATAGAACAGACGAAAGAGAAAAATAGAAGAAATAAACAACAATGTGTAAATATTGAAGGAACAAGTGATGATAATGTAATTAAATATTTGCATCTTGATGTTCAACGAGAACAAATCAAACTAGGTATGCTTACATATTATAGATCATGTTTAAAATTCAAATAAATATTGTCTAACATAATTGATTGTAAGTTGGAACTTATATTTTGTAAAAAATAGAAATAGATTTGTCTCATAACATTGATGAAGTCGTTGAAGCCGAACATGAAATATAAGTCCAACCACCTACAGGTGTGTGTGTGTGTGTGTGTGAGAGAGAGAGAGAGAGAGAGAGAGAGATACAAGATTTCAACACTTGTAGATTGTGTTTAATTTATGATTGCACGTTTAGTTTTCTAATAAATCTAATTTAAATAAATGTATATTTTTTATACAACGTCTATTTGAAATTTTTATGTATGTTAATTTCAAGTGTTTTTAAATTTAATAGATTTAGTTTATATTTTTAAACTATATTGAAACTTATGCAGGTGATATCAACATTGATAATGAAATGTTAGAAAATGTTGATACTGACAAATTTGGGGACAAAAAACCTAACCATTATATACGATATCGTGTTGAACAGATTTAGGATAAATATTTCAAAGATGAATCAATAGCAACACAAGCTCAAATTTTGAAAGGTCTAATAAGGTCGAAAAAGTTAAAAGAAGCTACATCATTATTGAGTATTCAAAAAACGACAAAAGATAGAAAGGTGAAATAGAAAGTCTTGGAAAATATAACAGATGCATTAAAATATTTTGGAAAGTATAGAAGAAAATATGTCAGTGTTGCACGTAGAGTAATACAAACAACAGGTGTTTCATCTACCAATGTAAAAGACTGTTTGACACAACAAATAGAAAAAGTGATGGGAACCTCAAGAAAAAAAATGCACAAACATTAAAAAAAATCAGATTGCAAATAGATGAAAATGATGAACTTGCTTGTTGGACAATTATTTGTAGACACCCTTACAAAGATAGATTGCAAAAGATGATAAAACTAAGGCCCATGAATATTGGTTGGAAAAAAAATTTGTTTCACCAAAAGTAAGGGATGTGTTGCGACGAAGATTAGTACGAAGACAATATGAAGAGCATCCAAAGCATATATTGGAAATGACAAAAACACAGTTGTTCAATAAGTTCAAAGAGAAATACATTCAAGTTCAAATTTCCATCAATACATTTGTGCAACAAAAACAATGGTATGTTAAACCCATCACTATTCATGGAACTTGTTGTTGTCATTGTCATGTGAAATTTGAGTTATATTACAACACTTTTCTTGGTTTTGGTAAAACGTTTTGTGCAAGTTCACCTCCTCCTTCCACAATCTGTGACTTTATATCCAAAATTCTATGTAAAAGAGAAAGTATTGAATTATTTTACCAAAACAAATGTGTTGGTGGAACAAAATGCGATCATTATGGAAATATAGCTTTATTTCACTCCAAGTATCATCTTGATATGAATGATCAATCCTTGTCCAATATAACAATGAATTGGAAGAGATATGAATATATCAATGTTATTGCTCCAAATTCTTCAACTATTATTTCCAAAAGGATTGATTTGCAAGAGGATAAGATCTTTGTGATAGATTTTTTGAAGAAGTTTGAAAACAATTTATAAATACACCAAGCATTCACATAGAGCTCGATGGAAAGACCTACAATTCAAACAATCTCGTGAATTTTTTCCACCTAGGACAATTTTTTTAGTGGTTGATTTTGCAGTGAATTATACATTCACTGCACAAACAGAAATAAAGAATGAATATTTTCATTCTGATCAAGTCTCTATACTTTTCCACGTTCTATATAGAAATGTTCAAAAGAGTGTTGATAACATAGAAAGCACAAATGAGTCACTTTTTGCTTCACGATACCTGAGCTCGAACCCTAGCGTTGAGCTCCCGCGCTCCTGGTTCTCCCGAAGGCCGCCGGCCCGGCATCTCCTGCCCTCTTTCACAGCAACCGCAATCCAATGGCATCCCCCTTGTCTCCAAATCACGGTGGCGCCTCTGGTAAGGCCGCGGCATTGGCTGCGGGCCTCCTCTGCCCTCCTTCGCAACAACTGCAGTCTCCATTGGTGACCCCCTCGTCTCCAAAGCACGGTGGAGCCTCTCCTGGTAAGGTCGCGACAATGGCTGCGCGCCTCCCTCCCTCGACCGCGACTTCCTCTTGTGGGTCGACTTCTCTTGTAGGTGCATCCCCAGGAGCTCCGTTGGCAGTGGCCTCAAGCTTTCCCCATCTGGTTCCGACCCTCTCCTTCAAAGAGGTGGCTTCGCGTCAAGGGTCCCTCTCTGGTCTACATGCATCGGTCCCGAAAGTTGCATCTCTTCAAGGCCGCCCCTCCGGGTTGCATGCAGTAGTTCCTGAAGCTCCGACAGTTTCCATTCCAATGCCGCAAGAAGCCTTAACTCATGCTCGCCATTACAGCAGGCATGCTCTAGTTTGTAGATTCAACGGGTCTTGGCCCTCTCTTCCAGATCTGCTCTCCTGGATATCTTTCGAACGGTACCCATTCTTAGATGGAGAAGTCATCACCTGCCCTTGTGCAAAAGGGTTTTTTGTGGTAGTTTTTGATTCTACAAGCGACAGAGACAAAGTGTTTAACTCCGGGCCATGGTTCTGGGGCAGAGCAGGCCTTTCCATGCAACTATGGACCCCTGCCTTCGACCCCTCCACAGATTGTATCTCTTCAGCCCCAGTTTGGGTGAGACTTCAGTATTTGCCATTGCATTTCTGGGGGGATGAATCTCTCCATTATATTGGCAATGGCCTTGGCAAGTTCCTCTGCAGAAGTCCGGACTCCAAGCCAGCCTGCTCCACCTTCGCCCGAACCTGTGTGGAAATGGATTTCTCCAAAGGTTTCCCAGCTGAAATTATTCTTCAAGGCAAGGACTACTCAAGGACCCAAAAACTCGACTATGAGAATCTTAGCTTCAGGTGTAGGAACTGTTTCGAAACGGGGCACTTAGCCTGTAACTGTGGAAAACCACCCGGGAAAAAAAGGTCGTCCAAGCCGACCTGGTGGACGGGAGTACCAACGGAACCACGTTCTGAAAGTAAGACCCTTGAAGTGGCAGAAGAGGCATAAGTTGAAGACGAAATCAAACCCCCTACTAAGGGGGAAGTAGAAGACTCTCCCAATTCTCCCACCCAACAATATCCCATGGCCTCAAGCTGGGTAGACTTAGATAATAAGGAAGACGCTTTAGGCCCAACGGGAATCCAATCCATGGACCAGAGCAATGAATGGAAAACGGTGTCAAAGAGGAAAAAAAATTCCAACCTAGAAGTGATGTAATGACGTGAAGCCATTCAGGCTCGCTGAAATAGTCTTTGTGTCCGTGAATTAGTACCGAGTTAGGATCTTTAGGCATATGTTTTCCAGTTTACAAGCAAATCTCTATCAATGTATCAAACCCCGGTGGCATGTCCACTGTTATTAATACAAATCTCCTCTAACCGTTTCTGTCAAAAAAAAAAAAAAAACATAGAAAGCACGAATGAGAATTGACACATCATTAAAGAATATCACTTTTATATAAGTGATGATCGTACACATGATACTCATTATGTACAACATTGTTTTGATTTACAATATGATTCCTTGAAATCCCGTGGGATCGAATACAATAAACATTGGATATGGTCAGATGGATCTGTAGGTCAATTCAAATCTTCATGATCATTCAATTGGTTGTGTTGTCTTCATAAGAAATAAAATATTAAACATTGTTCGAATTTCTTCGTGACTGGTCATGGGAAAGGAGATAATGACAGTCTAGGGGCATGTATAAAACAAGAACTTTGAAGATATCAAATGAACCATTCTTCCAATCGATTTGAATCTACTGATCAAGTTGTTCAATGGTACCAAGCATCTTTAATTCACAAACATAATTCGTCAAAGGATGTGCATAGGTGTGTGTATATACATGTTGTATATGTATGAAATTTCTTTATTAAAATCAATAATTTGTCTTGAGAACTAACACAAGCACACACACAATGACATTCATTTACTTTTAATAAAATATTCTTGAACTTTGCAGGTATATTTGGCATATTGGAATCCAAAATGTAGATAGATCGATCTGATATGAAGTCAATACAATACATGGGACTAAAAAATTGTATTCATTTAAAACAAAATCCTATCAAAATGTCTATGCGTTTGATAAAAGGAATGCATATTTTTTTGTTCAATTTCCATAGAGGACACAGAATATGATGAGATTTGTGAAAACAAAAAGGGAAAATATGTTTAAGCTTGGGAACATACAGAAATTAATACAAAGGGGAAAATGTGTTAAGCCCTAAATAGTGGCACATTACCCCTTAATTGGGGCATATTACATTAGTAATATTACTTTATTTATGTCATCTTGGGTCCATTAGTTGTAATTGTACCTCCTAGTCTCCTATATATACGAAGGAGACATTTTCATTTGGAATCATCTTGTATTTGGACATTTATGTGGTGTATAAGGAGGTTGCCCCCTTGAAGAGGCTTATTATCTAAATTTCTCTCTTTTTCAAGGCATTGAGTACTTATTCTGAGGTTTTTCTATGTTATATTGATATTTGATTCTTAACATATAGTATCAGGGCTCAAGGTCTTGGGGTTTTGCTGTTACATCTGAAACACCTTGTAATTTTCGCTATAATGTTTTTTCTACGATGTTTCATAAGGAACCCCTTGGAGGATATTTAGTAGATGGATCAAGGTATGTTGGGTTCAAATTTCAGCTCCAGAGGCCTTATACTTTCGGAGATACATCCTGTGTAAGATAGGGTTTTGGAATAATCATGAATTGAGTCATCACGGAATTTTAGATATAAAATTGTTTTTGTAATGTTTCAGACTCTTAAATCCGCACGATATTCACATAAATTATTAAAGTATCCATGATAAAAAAAAATCAACTTCTGGTTCATCTTACATTTGTAGATACACCATGTGGAAGATAGGGTATATGACTAGTCTCAAGCAGGTGTTCCGAGTAAAACAATAATAAATTATTCCTAGAGTATCCAAATTGAGTGAGACCCATTGCATTGGATAGTGGACAATCTGTAGTATTTCTGGTACAATTTTCATAATTTTATAACAATTATTTTGTGCGGGGAACGCTATACAAGTGAGATCTCCTGGAAAGGACAAAAATAATCAAGTTGCGGGGAATTTACCATAAATTCCACTTGGCACATCCAATTTTGATCAGACCTATGGCATTGCAGAGAAGAAATATCATAGAACTACAAAAAATAAAATTTCATACCCAGAAGGGCCAAAATTTTGGAGATACAATAGAAGAAAGATTGTCTAGCAGAACCTCCTCAAAATCAAGGTTTAAAAGTGATACTTTGTCAACATGCCACCAAAAAAGGGAACGTATACACCAAATAAGCCTCCAAAAAGTCCTACTTGGACTCTTGATTAAGGTGAAGAAATGTGTAGGGACATAAATAATTTACAAAAGAATACAGTGACAAAAGATGAACTACAAGGGATGATGGATGGTTTAAAAAGGAAGATCATGGAAGGATTGAAAAATTTCCTAATAGAGAGGACACCTAAAAGTGAAAATGTATCCCATGAAATTCATGATGAGGACACAAGGAAGATGAATAAATAATGAAGAAACTCCAACTTTGGGTTGAAGACCAACCACGTTCCTAAGATCGATATGAGGAAGTTTGATGGCAATGACCCAATCACATCGATACTTCAGATGGAGCAATTCTTTGATCTACATGATGTGCCACATACACAAAAGGTACGAATTTCTTCTTTATATTTAGAACCCAATCAATGTGTGTGGCATCGATGGATTTTT
>WSFP011461037.1:0-18858 GCA_009831015.1 Picea engelmannii | reverse complement strand
AAAAATAATGAGTATATAAAGGCCACAGGGTGAAACATCCCCTGTGGAAAGTATCAAAACTGTTTGCAAAAAATATGGGAACAATCTCCCAGATTCCTATTTCTGCTTAAGACTAACAACCTAAACCAAAAACTGTGTAACAAAAGCATGTTCTAAACTGCCATAACAGATCCCATTGAAATTTGTGCGTACCTGTAGATAATCAAGAATAATTTTTTTTAGATAATGTTTATTTGTAAAATCAACAAAAAATCCAAATTTTATGACTAGCTACAGAATCTCAAGATTATGTAGCTGGTCATATTTACAAACAAAATCGTTTTAAATGAGTCCAAATGATAACAATAATGTGTGTGGTCAACCAAACAGAGCCTTTATTACCAATTCAAAACAAGCAAATCATTCTTGGTAATACAAACCAAATCTTTTTATGCCAATTCGAAACAAACAAAATCATATTGAATTAATCGAATGGTAACAGGAATGTATGTGATCTATCAAACAATTATTTTGTTACTAATTCAAAACGAATACAATCGTTTATGCTGATTCAAGGACAACAAAACCGTGTTAAATCGGTTCAATCCAAACAGAACTATATTCGATTTAGCAAACAAATCAACACAAACACAATAGTTTATGCTAATTCAAAACGAAATATTTTTTTACTAATTCAATGCAAACACAATCCAAAACGAAATCATTCTCGGTAATTCGAAGTAAACAGAATCATTTTTTGAATCAATTCAAACAAAACAAAACTAATTCAGAGAAAACACAATCGGCTATGCTAATTTAAACCAAATCAATAAAAAAAATCGTTGTTGAAATAACATACCTTGGTTGTAGGAATATGATTCGGTCAGGATAACTTTGAGTTAACAAAGGCAGTAGCTGCCTTAACATTTCTAAACATGATAGAACCCATGGTCTTATGCCTCTTATCGTTGGCTTGCAGTCTATCATTTTCCTTAGACAACACCGTCACCCGGTCCTCTAAGGACTTAATTTTGGATTGCAACAGAGGAACATCTGTGTAGTATCGTTCGAGCCAAGAGTTGCATTGAGTGCACTGTGGTTGATTGGGCCGAGTCACTACAGGTGAGGGTTCTTTTAAATTACCAGGGGTTCCACTTTCAAGCTTAATTCCAGTGAATTTAGGGTCATTCTTAAGGCATGGTGGAAGGTTGGACACATAGTCATAGGGTTCGACAGAACAGAGGCCATGAGAGTATGAGTATTCCTCGGTCAAAAAGCATTCAATCTCAGAGTCCAAATCTTTTCTTACAACAATAGGCTTCTGATCTATGTTTTGTTTGGGCTTGTTCCGAGCGCACCTAGACACCCAACGTGCAGCTTTCTTTCCCTTGGTGTTGACATCTGTATTACCCTTCCCCTTTTTTCTTGCAGGCCTCTTAACAGTCTTAGCATTGTCTTTCGAATATGAATTAGGCATGGCGTCGGGTAGGTCGGCGTTGGGGTAGGTTGAGGATTTGACAACGGGTAGGAGGGTAGGAGGTGGCACGACAGACCCAAGAAGGGTTTTAGTGACCACGGTCTTGTCTACTTAAACATACTCAGGGGTGGCAAAGCCATTCCTTGATAGGAAAGCTTGCCAACAGTCACCACTCAGCCTCAAATGATGGACAATAACGATTTTGATCAAACAGTGATGGAAAAGGCTGGAATCAGCCTTTTCCCTCTTAAATCATTTAGACATTTTATACAGACTGCGTAGGAGGTAGTGAGGCATATTCAAAGGAAAATCTATAAAATTCATAAGCAGCCGGAGATGGTAAAGAAACACCAAACCATATCTATCTTCGCAAGTCACGAGTTTCTTAACAATGGCCAATAAATCATGCCACCTATACTTAAGGGCAGTGACTGGCATACCTCTGTCACAACTGACAATTTTCTTGGATGTAAACAGAAGAGGCCACGACACTTCATCCACCTTCGAATTCTTAAATCACCTCTTCCCTTTAGCTGGAAAACCCGTAGCTGAGCTGAGGAATTCCTCATTCAATTCAAGCTGGATATATCCAACTTTGGCCCTACATCCATCGAATGTGAGGGAAAACTGTTGAGCGACCACGAGGTTGAAACCCTCAAACTTTTGGATGAAAACTAACCAACCATTACTCTCCAGGTCCTCACGAGCATTGTCAAATAGCATCAGTGTTTGGACGCCATTAGGTTCTATGCGCACTACAGGTGCCATAGGAGAGAACACACAGTCGACAGGGTAAACGGTGAGGAGGTTAGACAGGCTAGGAATAGGACCAAATGATCACAGGTTTTCCCAAACAAACAGAGGTAGCTCGAGATACAAGGTAGACATTAATGCCTATACGTGCGCAGGTGGTGGAATGAAATGAAACCATGCAAAACACTCATATTGATATGTACAATCGACGACGCTTTGGTGATTCAAATCGCTATTGGTATGTGTTAAAAGAAATGTAAATGATATGCCAAACAAATAACCATTGAAAACCATGACAAGTTGACCCGAATATTTGGACAAACAATAGCTTTTGTATGATTTAAAACAAAACAATCATTTTGAATATAGCACCAAGGATTTGATCATAAAATGTATGCGTTCTATGAAACCATTGCACCAAGGATCTAATCAAAAACACCAAAAATCATTGCATCATGAATTTATGAATTGAAACCATGTCAACAAAAATACAATGTGAATAAAGGTTTGGTGTTTTGACACATGTATAACCATTAGAGGTGAAATTACCGCATGAACAAGAGTATTCATAATAATCCAGTGACTATTTTAATGCCATCGACATGACTTCCAATTCAAGGTTTTCACGCTTGCAGTCGTGAAAACGAAAAACGAAAGGCAGGTGTGTGAATGCGCAAAATAATAGTGTGGTTTTATCTAAAAGATTTTGATGAGTACTAACGGTTCAAAACCCTTATGTGGGAAGATTGTAAGGAAAAGATAAAAATGTGAAATGGCTGCCAACACTCCTACCCATATACCAACCTGAAAGGTGTTTTCCCTGTCAATTTCTTGCCAGCTTTCCTATATGCCCATAATGTAAAATTTTCAATACAAATTAAGTATTTCCTGCGATTCTCCTGATCTAACAATTATATGCCACTGTTAAATACAAAATTGCTTCTACTAATAATCTTGCGGAAATTAAACCACGATCACAAAGTGAAATATCAAGAACACATAACACATAAGTTTTTTCGGGAAAGCATAAAGCTAAAAACCCCACTATCATATATTATGTATATCATGGATCATGAAACAATCTCATACAAAACTCTAATCCAAGAGCTCTCTGTACAATACAATTGTCTCACACTATCATACACAAATCAACAAATACATGTGCCAATTCTTTGTGTCCAGACAGCCTGCCTCCTCTGCACAATCCCTGCAATTAGAATTCTCACAATGAATTCAAATTGCCTAGTCTGCACATGCTCATAAGCATATCCACTGCATGTGTGATTGCATGAGTGCACTTCACTCAAATCACAACTGATAGCCAAACTATCCCTTTCACCTGTTATCTCAACTAGGTCTCCACTGGATCTGACATGGATGTAGTTAACCGTGATGAATCTTCAGTTACATGTGAGTTCACTGATTTGAATTAATTTATAATTAATTCACTGAACTCTCACTAGTGCAAGTTTAGTTACAACTAGTACAACTAAGCTTAACTCACTTAACTACACTTATAATTTTGTCACAACTCCAACTCACTTAGTTATAAATGAGATAATAGATTAATATTTATTGTCCAATTTATTCAAGGGAAAATTAAATTAGACACATGTTTCTTGTTGACTTTCCAACACATAATACAGAAGGGACTCTTAAGTCTCAGTCATCTCTTCATACATTGCATATTTTTTTCAATGCATTCTCTAGGATTTTGTTGAATGCTTCTACTTTTCCATTGCCCTACGGATGTGATGTAGGAGAATATACATCAACATTAAAAGAGGAGAACACGTTGGAGTGAAGCACATCATCCAACACATGCATGAAGTTGATTGGAATTATACAAAGGAGAGCACACCTTTTTGAATTTTAATTTATATGAAAATAAATGTAATTAATGATTGGAGGTTGAGGCCATCCCCAAAGATCCTCTCGGGTCAAGATCACTTTAATGTAAAGGATGTGTTATACATATGCTGAGCATCAACCCTTATCTTTTTTGTAAATGATATTAACTCCATAAGTTCTTTGTAGATTGATGCATTAATCATGATAGGATAGCAATTAGGTTGTTGGGGGGGAAATCTCAATGAATCATCCCTTGTATAGATATTTGTATCTTATGCCCAAAAGAAGGCTGTTGTTGCTCATTTTTTGAAAGATGATGTTGCTTATTTGCAATAGTTGTCATTTATGAGAGAGAGTTTTTATTGTTGAGAACCAAAGAGAATTCTATAAGTTGTTGAAGGAGCAGTGGAGGACTACATGTATCTATGTATATTTTATCACTTGAATGAATAAAAAAGAGAATCTTAAAACCAAATGTTTGGTGTTGTTGTTACTGTGTTTATCTGAATGAATGGTAGGATTTATGTTCATTTAAATTCTTTGTTTATACTTGTTCTTGTACTTATGAATGCATTTTTTGATTAGATACATGAATCTATAGAGTTAGAATAAGTTTCAATTGTTTCTTTTATGATATTCCGTGCAAGGAGTGCATATTGTCTGCAAGGAGTGTGTTGGCAGAGTTAATTTTAACTCATAGAAGCTTAGGAGAGATAACATTGAATCTTTGATAGCAGTAATGCAGAGAAAAGAAAATATCCATGCAAGGAGTGCGTAGGCCGAGTTGTTCTCATACTCTTGGTTAAGGGGAGAACAATAAAGTGTTGTAGAGTTCCAAGGTCACAAGGTCTACGCCCAAGATTTTAAAGCATTGGACAACTAAGATCAGGAGGGCCAATGACTGTAATATCTTGAAGGGAAGAGCTGGGAGAAGCGATGGAGAATATCCCGTGGGATATCGCTAGGAAGTTGGCGACTGTTAGATCTGAGATAGTTGTGCGAAGGATAGTCTTCAGGACCCTTTGACACTTAGTGCATTCAAAAGTTTAGAGAGTGTAAAGGAGACGAGATAGTTGAAGTCCCGAAGAAGAGGGTAGATCATGACTGCTCGATCACTGATACACAAAGCACAAGATCCACACTTTAGAGGAAGGGTACTTCAGAGAAAATCTAGTGAAAGGGTGGAAGAACCCTCCCGAAGCCTGAAGGCCGGAGTTCACCACATTCATTGATCATGTAAGTGACACACATCAATGAGATGCATATTTGTAGGAAGAGCACTCTCAGAGAAAAATCAAGGGGGATAATTAAACAAAGATCGCCCGAAGCCGAGAAGCGAGGGCTCATCCTAACCATCGCGTTGGAGAGGGACATGTGGAGTAATCCTGTGAATTTGGTAACATAGTACTTCAGGAGCGGGGATTGGATTAAGTCAAGGTGTTAGAAGTCCTGAAGGATAAAGTTAAGCACCTTTTGGCTTAGCGCCTTGTTCATAGCCATTAGTCACTTGTTATTCACACTGAGTGACAAGAGATAACACCCGATTTGGTTTTTTATAAAAATTTAAAAGGAAAGAAGGACTACAAAAACGCCCGTGGGTTTTGTAGAACCTGCACATGGAACAGAAAAGGGGCTTGTTTAAATCAGTTTGGGGGCTCCGTAGGAACCTAAGAGTCAATCCAACTCCTGATCCAAAATCGGATCTAGGAGCTTACTAAAAATCAAAGTTCTTAGAATGGCTTCAAAACAAACGTGTGCGTAGGCCTCATCTATATGAAACCAACACAACTTGAATGGGCTCAAATGGACATCGTATGCTCCTTATATCACATTCTATTCGTTTTTCCAAACAGGAAAAAAACATATTGACTGTATAGTCCTTACAACACCACATGGTAGATGACTGTATAGGTCGTACAACCATACAATTGACGTGGAAGAATAGTTTGCATAAACATGGTAGGGTCAGTATAGTTGACTTTACAGTGACTCGGCGTATGGACTGACACGTAATAGGGTGAATGGGCATACAGACGCTGACGTGGCAAGTAAAGTTGAACCAACCAAGAAGTGACACATGTCACCACTGTAAGGGTGACAAGTGGCATACCCGTATGGATACATGTGGAAAATGGTGTCTGGGCAAGTACGACGCTGACAGGGAAGACATGTGGCAGGGTACGGTGTTGATAGGTGGACAATTCAGAGGTAGATATGTGTCATGGTATCAAAAAATGCCATGTTTCCACATGGACCAAACGTGAACTGCCACATGGCACCTTGTTACTGGCTCATTTTTATGAAAAACATTAGTGTCTACCAAGTTCGAACACCTGACCTCTGTCCGGGGCAACGTTTTGGCAGCGCTGGGCTAACCAACCCGCCCACACTTTGAGGCTTAACAATATATATGTTTGAATACATATAAAGTTTCAATGCATTTTGGGTGGAGGCGGAAAGGACTGGGGCTAAGACCCAACCTACGACTTTGTGTAACCCCATGCACCCACACTCAAGCCCCTGGCGTAAAAAACCATCATACGTCCGTTTGTAATGTGACCAGGGTTCTAGTCTTCAACTGTTTGGCATGGAGGTGGATAGGGGTTAGCCCTCAGTTCTCGGTATTGGAACATATGACCAATCCTCCATGTAAGTTGGCACGCATATATGACACTATCCCCAGGTTTTGGGGATTCCACCAAAATTGCACCATGCGACCGGTAATTATGGAGGAGGGGCCAATGTGCAACCCCTAGGGGGCTGACGCTTGGCCACATGAGTTCATATGCCTAGATATTAAGAGCGCGCTCCCAGGTCAAAGGGGATTAGCCCAAATATTATGCAAAATTGGTTTTTCTAACCATATAATAGTGATTTTAAATGGATTTTTAGCCAGATTGAGGGGATTTAATCCATTTTTGGGGGGGTATTGGGCTCTTTTTCAGGCTAGATCTTGGGGGGAAGTTGGGATATGGTTACCAAATTCAGATCTATATAAACCAGGACTTCTTGAGGCCATGGGGATATCAGAAGAGATTCAGAGCAGGTTTATGCTGAAGATTTTCCAAGCCAAAGCCATTTTTATGCAAGGAAGTTGTTGAGGAGCGCACCTTTGGGGGCCATTTATGGAAGATTCGGTCATCCGATTTGAGTGTCGTTTCTTCTGTTGGGTTCTTGAGATCTGGTAGAGCAAGACCAGATCAGTTTTGTAACCTTTTGGCACTATTGTGATGTACTTATTGAGCTTTGAACAAAAATAAGAAATCCTCACTCATTGAGACAAAGGCCCGGAGACGTAGGTGAGATTTCCGAACTCCGTTATCACATTGGTGTTATGGTTTGTTTCTATTTATGCTTCATTTCAGTTCTGTACATGTTTATATGGCTATCACATTTCTTCTATACTTCTTCTTCTTTCTTTAAGTTTCCTAATTGGTTAATCAACACGTGCTTAGTAACTCAACCATAGTTGTGTAAAAGATCTTTTCATATCAAGTGGTATCAGAGCTAGTTGACATTTGGATTTGAGTTTTGCATGTTAACCAGGGAAAAGATACTTCATGGTGAAGGAAATCTTGTTGCAGATAATCCATTAATTGTATTGATAAAGAGAACTTCTCATAGCGAGAAGATGGCATCGAAAGAGGGACTTTCTCAGGATGAGAAAGAGTTTCGAAAAACTTTCTTCTCCATGTTGGAGAAGATGAAGGTTTTGTACGAGGATTACTTGGAACAGAAAAGACCAAATCTGGGTGAATCTTTAAAGGGAAAAATTGAAGAAGAAGAGGATCCTCCTCAGATTCCTCCTTCACCTACATCATCACCTCCTTCTTCTCCTTCTTCTTCAAGTTCAAGTTATAAATCCAATGCAAAGAAACATGTCCATAAACATAAGAATGAAATGCCATTATTAAAACTTGATGTTAAATTCGAATTAACCATGTATGATGGTGAAGTTAATGCAGAGAGACTTGACAATTCGGTCAGATAGATGGATGTCTATTGCAGTGTGCAACAGATCAAGGATGAGGCCACACAAATCAAGTTGGAATCATTGAGACTTGCAGGCACAACACTCATCTGGTGGCAAAGCAAGTTGCAAAATGGAACACAACAAGTGGGTAATGTATTTCCATCATGGAAATTTTCATTTCTTCACTTAGGAAGCAATTCTATCCTTTGTGTTATAAAGAAAAATCATTAATTGAATGCCATGCTTTAAAACTAAGAAAAGGACAAACAATGCAAGAATACACAGATGGATTTTGTAAAATGGTATTGATGTTAGATATTCCTTTACATACCCAATAAACTCTTATGAAGTATATAGGAGGTTTAACTGCACACATTAGAAACACTGTATTCATGTTTGGACCAACTACCCTTGATTATTGTTTTGTTCAAGCCACATACATTGAAGTAGGGAAAACATGTGTTGGTATATCAGGGGAATCTTCTTCAAGGGAAGAGGACAAAAGAAAGTGGCGTGGAAAGAAGTCAAATGCAGTGACGAGAAAGGAAGAGAGGCCCTCTTGCAAACATTGCAAGAAATAAGGGTTTGATGAGGACCATTGTTGGCAATTGCATCCTGAGAAGAGGCCAAAGTGGTTCAAGGAAAAGAAAGGGAGGCAAACAGTTGCAGCGACAACACGACCCACATACTTGGGATTGGATTCAGGTGATGAATCAAAGGTCTCATTTGTTGGTATGATGGGTAAAATTGGTGAAGGAATTGATTGTAGAAGTAACTTGTTTCATATAAGGGTCATCATGTGACACACTAAGGTTGATACATTAATCGATAGTGGATCTAAATATAACCTAATTTATGAGGAATTGGTTAAGCAATTGGGGTTAAAAATACATATGCATCATAATCCCTACACACTTAAATGGATAAGCAACCATCATCAAATGCACATAACAAAGCAATGCGTAATCAAATTTTCTATTTCATCTAAGTATGTGGACGATGTAACATGTGATGTAGTGCCACTAAGTGAATGTGGAATGGTCTTAGGAAGTCCCTACTTATATGATTGTAAAGCAATCTTCTACAGGACAAAGAATCAATATCAATTACCCAATCAGGTCAAGATTATGTGGTTCGTGCTCATCATGTAAAAGAAAATAAAACTCTTCAAACTATGGAACAATTAAATAAGGCAGCTCAAGCAAGAAACAAACCTATAATTGTTTCAAATCAAGTAATCGATCTTAAGCAAGAACAAGAGATGATTGTAGAATGGAAAATCAATCACAGTTTGCTACAGGATAAGTTTATGTCATGCAAATACTACAAACATATCAACTCATTTGCAGTCATGTTTTTGATACTATCATTAGTAATGTTGTCCATATGGATGATAGTAGCTTCAGTAAGATGTGATAGGGTTCAAATGGCTAAAAATATGTTGTTAGTTGTCATGATTGTGTTACAGTTGATCTTGATAAGACAGGTACACAGGACAGAGTTCAGAGACATAGGACAAGCCAAGTGACCTATCCCAAGCTTGTTGACTCGTCAATAACCTTTTGGGGACCAAAAGGTCCTTTAGTGGGGAGGTGTGATCCAAAATCAGATCCAGGAACTTGATGGGGCTCAGAAAGGCCTAAAAATGAAAGTTCTCAGAATGGCTTCAAAACATATGTGTGTGTAGCCCTCATTGATATGAACCCACCACAACTTGAACGAGCTCAAGTGGACATCATATGCTCCTAATATCACGTTCTGCTCATTTTTCCAAATAGGCAAAAAAAATGCTGGCAACACAGTCCATATAGTGCCACTTGGAATTTGAATGTACAGACCGTACAACTGACGTGGTAGCATAGTTGGCACAGATGTGGCAGGGTCCATACAACTAACCGTATAGTGATTGGGCGTACATACTGACGCATGGCAGGGTGACTGGGCATACATACGCTGATATGGAAGGTACAGTTGGACCAGCCAGGAAATGACACATGTCACCATTGTAAGGGTGACACATGGCACACCCATACAACGACACATGGAAAATGGTGAATGGGCAAGTAAGGAGCTGATAGTGCAGATAGGTGGCAGGGTACGATACTGACAAGTGGACCATTCAGAGGTAGACACATGTCATGATATCGACAAATGTCATGGTGCCACGTGGCCCAGACATGGGATGCCACATGGCACCTTGTTACTATCTTTTTTTAATGCAAAAAATTGGTGTCTACCAAGTTTGAATGCCTGACCTTTGTCCCGAGCAATGTTTTGGCAGGGCTGGGCTAACCAACACACCCACAATTTGAGGCTTAACAATATATATGTTTAAATACATATAAAGTTGCAATGCATTTTTAGGGGAGGCCGAAAGGGCTGGGGCTAAGAACCATCCCATGTCTTTGTGTAACCCCATGCACCCACACTCCAACCCCCGTCATGCAAAACCATCATATGTTCATTTGTAATGTGACCACGGTTCTGGTCTTCAACCGTTCGACGCAGAGGTGGATAGGGGTTATACATCGGTTCTCGGTATTGGAACATATGACTGGTCCTCCGTGTATGTTGGTGTGCAGATATGACACTAGCCCTAGGTTTCGGGGATTCCACCAAAATTGCACCATGCGACTGAGAATTATGGAGGAGGGTCCAACGCTCAACCCCTAGGGGGCTAGTACTTGGCCACATGAGTTCATATGCCCAGGTATTAAGAGAGTGCACCCAAGTCAGAGGGTCTTAGCCCAAATATTATGCAAAATTTGTTTTTCTAACCATATAATAGTGATTTTAAATGGATCTTTAGCCAAATTGAGGGGATTTAATCCATTTTTGGGGGATATTGGGCCCTTTTTTAGGCCAGATCTTGGGGGGAAGTTGGGATATCATTACCAAATTCAGATCTATATAAATAAGGCCTTATTGAGGCCATGGGGAGATCAAAAGATATTCAGAGCAGGTTTATGCTGAAGATTTTCCAAGCCAAAGCCATTTTTATGCAGGGAAGTTGTTGAGGAGCACACCTTTGCGGGCCATTTCTGGGAGCTATGGTCATCTGATTTGAGTGTCGTTTCTTCTGTTGGGTTCTTGAGATCTGGTAGAACAAGACCATATCAATTTTGTAACCTTTTTTCACTGATGTGATGTACTTATTGAGATTTGAACATAAATAAGAAAGCCTCACCCACTGAGACAAAGGCTCGGAGACGTAGGGGAGATTGTCGAACTCCGTTATCACATTGGTGTTATGGTTTGATGTTGTTTTATGCTTCATTTAATTTTTGTACATGTTTATATGGATGTCACATTTATTCTATACTTCTTCCTCTTTCTTTAATTTTCCTAATTGGTTAATCAAGACATGCTCAATAACTCAACCATAGTCCTGTAAAAGATCTTTTCCGATCAACTCTAAATTTGAATGATCCTTGATTGGGAGGTCGCGCAGACCCTATGAGAGGTGGGTGGTTTGTGTCAAGTGGTATCAGAGTCATAATTTAAACTCTTTGTGAAGAAATATTAGCACCATGCTTCCTAGAAGACACAGGGACACACCTGTAGCGAATCCAACAATGGAGGAGGAAATGAGGAGACTTCGTGCAAGGATAAATGTCATGGAAAATGCATGGAGGAGAGCACCAGATGAAGGTGAAATGAGTGAGGTCAAGAGTGAATAAATGGAGGCTTAAGGTGTTGTAGGAGAAGATGTTGTAGAAGAACGCTTGCTAAGAGCTGTTGTAAAAATGGGAGCCAATGAAAAAATGGAAATCCCAATGTATGAAGGCAATTTGGATGTGGAAGAGTTGTTGGACTAGATAAGAGCAATGGAAAAATACTTCAACCATGAGGAGGTGGATGATGAGAATAAAGTAATACATGTTGTTACAAGGCTAAAATGACATGCAAAACTATAGTGGGATGAACTGTAGGCTGACAAAAGAAGAAGAGGAAAATATAAATTAAAAGTTGGCATAGAATGGTAACCAAGCTAAAGGATAAATTCATACCCAAAGACTATCAAATAAATTTGTTCAGGAGACTAAAAAACCTGATACAAAAGGGTTTGACAGTAAAAGAGTACACATAAGAGTTCTATCGGCTAAAAATTAGAGATGGACATCATGAAAGAGATGAGGATAAGGTTTCCAGATACATTAATGGCCTGAGATATGAAATCCAGGATGAAATCAACATGGTGACTATGAGGAAAGTTGAATATGCTTATCAGGCTGCCCTGAAAGAAGAAGATAAATCAGCCAGAAAGAAAAGCCAAAGAAGCAGAGGAATAATCCCACATAGAGGTAAGGGAATTTTCCATGACAAGGCTCAGAAGCCTAAAGCTAAGAATGGAAAGTTTCACAATCATACAGAGAGAGGAGGAAGTTCACAAGGGAGACAGTATGGTGGAAGAAACTCTTTTCCTCAAGGAAGAGGAAGAGGCAGAGGAGGAGAGATAAGATGATATGCCTGTGGAAAGATAGGGCATATGTCTTGGGAATGCCCCGAGAAAAATAAAGAAGGAGGAGGAGCTCTTATTTCTGAAGCACAGAGAAGGAATGTTGAGGCAAAAGATGTTGAACATGGAAAATCCCTCATGATGAGGAAAATTCTCTTGAAACCAGAGGAGGTGGAAGTACTAGTACAAAGAAATAGTCTGTTTAGGAATGTTTGCAATACCAAGGACATAGTTTTCAAGGTGATAATTGATAGTGGGATCACTAACAATCTAGTATCCACAGGGATTGTGGAAAAACTAGAGATGGAAACAACTGCACATCCAAATCCATATAAAGTTTTATGGCTGCAAAACGGATACCATGTAATGGTAAGTAAACAATGCCAAGTTGAATTTAAAATAGGAGGATACAAAGATGATATTTTATGTGATTTAGTAACCATGGATGTCTGTCATGTTTTGTTGGGAATACCATGGAAATTTGACAGATGTGTCATATATGATGGAAGGAAGAATACTTACACACTAGATAAGAATGGTAGGACACACATGTTGTTGCCAATAGAGGATAACAAGGGGAAGGAAGACGCCATCCCAAGCATACTTCTCATGAGTGGGAAGGAGCTCTTGAATGAAGTCAAGAAGGAACATGACATGCAGTTTGTTGTGGTGATAAAGCCTAGAGTTATCCTTACCAATACTTCTGAGCACGATCCACCTAAAGAAATCCAGGAACTACTGGAAAATTTTGTTGATATAGTGGTGGATGAGTTACCTTGCTCATTGCCACCCATTAGGAGCATCAATAATCACATTTAACTTATTCCAGGAGACAATTCTCCAAACAAAGAAGCATATATATTGACACCTCAATAGAATGAAGAGTTCAAGAATCAGGTCCAAGATCTGTTAGAAAATCGTTTAGTCAGGGAAAGCTTAAGCCCATGTGAACTACCAACTGTATTGAGTCCTAATAAGGATAGAGGATGGAGAATGTGCACAGATGCCAGAGCCATAAACAAGATCACTATCATGTACATATTTCCTTTACCCAAGATGGATGATTTGATGGATTGCTTGAGTGGAGCAAGTTATTTTTCAAATATAGATATGAAAAGTGGTTATCACTAGATAAGGATGAGAGAAGGAGATGAATGGAAAACAACATTCAAGACAAATGAAGGGTTTTATGAGTGGCTTGTTATGCCATTTGGCTTAACAAATTATCCAAGCACATTCATGAGGTTGATGAATGAAGTACTTAAAGAATTCATAGGTAAATTTTTCATTGTATATCTGGATGATATACTAGTCTTTAGTAAAACTGAGGAGGAACACTTGAGACACTTGACATTAGTGATGAGAAGGTTGCAGCAAGAGAATCTGCTGATAAATTTAAAGAAGTCATAGTTTATGAAGACATAACTCATATATTTTGGTTTTGTGATCTCTTCAAATGAGATGAAGATGGATCCAAAAAAGGTGAGATCTATCAGATATTGGCCATCACCAAGGAGTATATTTGAGGTAAGGAGTTTCCATGGATTAGCAAGTTTCTACAGGAAATTAATTAGAAATTTCAGTGGTATATGTGCACCACTATTAGACACTGTGAAAAAGAGACACAAATATTTTAAGTGGACAAAAGAGGTTGAGAAAAGATTCAGGATATTGAAGGATAAGATCACAGAACAACCAATTCTAGTTCTGCAGATTTTGGGAAGACCTTCCAGGTAATGTGTGATGCTAGTGGATTAGCAATTGGAGCGGTCTTAAGTCAAGATAACAGACATGTTTCATATTTTAGTGAGAAGTTGAATGATACCAAGCAGAAATACTCTACATATGATAAAGAGTTTTATGCAGTGATTCAAGCCTTAAAGAAGTGGAGGCATTATCTTATTCCCAAAGAATTTGTGTTGTACAGTGATAATGAAGATCTCTAGTTCATTACTAGAAAGTGAAGTTGAATCAGAGGCATGCAAAGTGGGTGGAATTTACGCAAAAATTCACTTTTTTTATCAAGCATATTTCTGGTAGTGAAAACAAAGTTGCAGATGCTTTGAGTAGGAGGTGTTTGATTATGCAGGAATTCAAAGTAGAGACCTTGGGGTTTGAACACCTTAAGGGAATATACCAAGAAGATCTAGATTTTAAAGAGGTTTATGATGCATGTGAAAATACTTTGTTAAGGGACAAAAGCCCATGGATAGAATATCTATTTCAGGATGAATTGTTGTTTAAAGGAAGCCAGTTGTGTGTACCAAAATGCTCAATGAAAGACAATCTATTGAAGGAAAAGCATAGTGGAGGCCTAACATGAAATTTTGGCCATGAAAAACCATTTTCACAATTGAGTGGCTCATACTATTGGTTAGGTATGATATCTGAAGTGAATAAATTCGTGACAAAATGTAGAATTTTCCAGTATGCAAAAGGAAGACAAAAAAACACTGGTCTTTATTGGTGATTGCCAATTCTAGATAGGCCTTGGGATGCTATCAGCATGGATTTTGTGTTGGGATTTCCAAGAACCCAGAGGGTAAGTGATTCCATATTTGTGGTAGTTGACATTTTTTCCAATATGGCACACTTTATACCATGCAAGAAAACTAATGATGCTACACACATAGAAAGTCAATTTTTTAAAGAATTTGTGAGGCTACATGGCCTGCCCAGGAGCATTGTTTTGGATTGGGACACCAAATTTATTGGTCATTTCTGGAGAACATTGTGGAGGAAGTTTGTGATACATTTGTGCTTCAGTTCAACATACCATCCTCAGATAGATGGGAAAACTGAGGTGGTAAACAATTTTTTTGGGAATTTAATGAGGATCTTAGTACTGACCATAACAGTCAGTGGGATCAGATTCTGCCACAAGAAGGATTTGCATACAATGATTCTCCAAATTAGAGCATAGGAAGAAATCCATTCCAGATAGTGTATGGAATGTAGCCAAGAGGTATATCAGAACTAAGAGGTTTGGGATAGAGTGAGTTCAGAAGTGCAAGAGCTGAATATTTTGTTGCAGAGATGCATAAACTTCATGGTGAGATCAAGGAACAACTGCAAGACAACAACAAGAAGTACAAAGACATAGTTGATCAATATAGGAGAGAGATTCAATTTGAAGTGGGAGATCATTTTTTAGCTCATCTGAGAAAGGAGAGGTTACCAAGGGGAACATATGACAAATTGAAAATGAAAAATATAGGACCATGCAATATCCTTAGAAAGTTTGGAGAAAATGCTTATGAAATTGAGCTGCTAGACAATGTGGGAATATCGACCATTTTTAATGTTGCAGACCTGTATCCTTATAGGGAATATGAAACAGGAGGATTAGATGATCAGAAGGAAATCAGATGGGAAAAACAAATGCCTGTAGCAGAGATGCCACATATGGAGAAAATCATAGATCGAAGAATTTTCAAGAGGACCAGAAGGAAGACATTTTTTGAGTATTTGGTTAAGTGGAAGGGCCATCCAGAAGAATATGCAAGTTGGGTAAGTGAAGAATACATTTAAAAGAAAGGAAAGACAATGCAGGAGTCCATGAAGTTTTTTCCAGAGGTTTATGATGTAGGAGAATCTACATCACAATTAAAAGAGGAGGACATGCTGGAGTAAAGCACATCATCCAGTGCATGCATGCAGCTGATTTGAATTCTACAAATGAGAGCACACATTTTTGAATTTGAATTTTTATGAAAATAAATGTAATTAATGATTGGAGGTTGAGGCCATCCCCAAAGATCCTCTTGGATCAAGATCATTTTAATGTAAAGGATGTATTGTACAGAGGTTGTGCATCAACCCTTATCTTTTTTGTAACTGATATTAACTCGATAAGTCCTTGGTAGATGGATGAATTAATCCTGATAGGATAGAAATTAGGTTCTTGGGGGGGTAAATCTCAATGAATCACCCCTTGTATAGATATTTGTATCTTGTGCCCAAAACAAGGCTATTGTTGCTCATTTTGTGAAAGTTGTTGTTGCTTATTTGCGATAGTTGTCATTTTTTTATTTTTATTTTTGTGTGTGTGTGTGTGTGTGTGTGTGTGATCCAGATTTTATGAGCAGAATGAAATGACTATAGATTATTACGAGATGCTTAACATAGAATAACAGAGATACAGTAAAACTGGTTTTCTATTGAATAAGTAAATAAGCTGAAACTATAAAATGCAGCGGAAAACAAGCTTGTTGGAATGGTGGCGGCTTATCTCTGAGAAGAGATGTGATGACTGCGCTCATTTTCAAGAAGATGATTACAATGAGGCTCTCAAGGAATTTTTACAATAAACAGGAGTTTCAAAAACCCTAAACATCCAAAAACCTAACCCTAGGAGATGAAGCGCCAAAAGTCATGTGGGCCCTGTTTGGGTAAGTCAGTACATCAACTTCCCGGGGATGTAACTTTTGCATACGATCTCTGTTTTAGGCGTATGATAGCCCGTTGGAAAGATATATTTGAGGACTATAACAGCTTCATATAATAAATGACGATGCTCATAATCTAGAAGAGATGTTCATAATAAACGAAGGTTGTGGTTGAATACGCTAGTCAACAAAACAACAAATGAACCATTGTATAATTCCCGCATCATATCTCAAGAATTTGACCCTGAGCCAAACTAGTTTCTACCAGAGATAGATGTAGAAAAAAATTATGATCTTCCCATGTTCCAATTTTGTGCTGCAAGTTTGTTTTGCTTTACGTCTGTGAATAACCTGATCTCTCTTTCCCAGAGTGTTTATCAAATTCCTTTGATTAAAAGAGATGACATTGAATGGGGAATAGAAAATGGATATAATTATATCCATATTGGTCTTATTAATTTTGGCATTAATTCATTGGTACGACCTAGTCTAAATACATCCTGTCTGACCTGTGTCCTCGATACCCGAATGAACGATTTCAATGATGCATTAATTGGCAGATTCCAAAGTTCATTAAATAATGGACCAGCTTGGTCCTTGATTGTCCACATATATCAAGTCTCTATGTCTGACCCCTATATAAATGAGTTGCTCCAAGCGTTCATCCACTTTCACGATTTCAATGTAGCTGATCAAGCCCATATTTCCCAGTTACATACAAATATGTATTTACGCTTTGTTTCCACCACCATGCCTGCCATAAATCCCAAGTTAACCAAATGAGCATTAAAAGAAGGTGTCATAGTCGGTCCCAGCAATACTACACCACTTCAGTTGGGATTCAACCAAGTTACTCTACCAGAAGAATGGAGTAGTGATTATCAACCACTGCCCCAAAAATATCCACAGTTGGCCATGACAACTCCCACACAGTTAAGAGTAACACCAAAGCCTGATGGAAGTAGTAGTCTGCGGTTCACCAACCCACAACTATTACAACAAATCTATCGTAGTCAGTCCTCAAAATCACCTGTCCATACACCATTTCCAGTTGCTAGTAGACAGTCTATACATCATTCCCCTATACATAAACCACAATATTCCTCTTCTAGTAGTTCTTGTGAGTTTTGTATCAAACCTTCTACTTCTAAATACCAAGTTCTACTTAGAGGCCAACATGAAAATTGCACAGTTTGTAAACAACTTCTTGAAGTAGTTCCCGAACTCAAAATGTTTTCTAGAGAGCCAACATCCTCTGCATTACTTCCACAAAAGTCCCTTGGACCTAGTAACAAAACTCCACAGTTCTCTAATGGAACATTGCAAGAAGATCTCCAATTCATCCATTTGCGTCATCCTATTGCAGCAGAACCTTCTAAGCAAATCAAAATTCAAAATTATATCAATTACCAATCAGTTTGTTTGACTCAAAACCTTGATGAAGTAGCCAAGGATGTTTTTACCTTGACCGAGCATAGTAAGAAGCTCCACCATTCTGTAGAAACACTTCAAGAAGGCCAAGAGGCCTTAACAACCAGGCTTGATGAAATAACTACACAACTCTCCACTATTCATCTTGCTATCTCTCGATTCCAAACCGTTGTACCCAAACTAGTTTCTCCACCTGACTATGTCCGTGTTGATACATAAGGTTTCAAATTTAATTATTCCAGTACCCTTTCTTCTCGATCAACTAATTTTGTTGGTCTCCATTCTCTCTACCTCAAATCTTTCTCTTTTCATCTTGACTTCCTCCATCTTGAGAAAATTTTGAAGGGGGTATCCCTTGTACAAGAAAAAACCCAGTTGTTAACTTCCAAATTAACAACTCTTGGAAATGATCTACCCAATCCGGTTTCTCCAATAGTCCTACCAGTACAACCTGAAATCAAAATGGCTGGACCTGTCCTAGACAAAATAGGAGAATCATCTGCAGCAAAAACAAAGAGAAAAGAATCATATGATTTTCCATATAAAG